>PVKV010014058.1:0-58980 GCA_004027835.1 Alouatta palliata | reverse complement strand
AGAGGCCTCTTTGAGGTGGTAGGGGGGTGAGGGGACCAGAACCAACCTCTCCTCGCCAGGGGAGCCGGCACCCTCCAGCAGTGGGGGAAGAGGCCAGCCCATCCCCCACCCCCCAGCAGCCAGAGGCAGCCCGGGAGTGCCGGGCTTGTTCTGATTTTATTGGATATTTCCTTTCAGTAATTGAGAGCCCCAGCCTGGGGATAAAGGACACCCCTATTTCACGCTGGGCAAAGCTGTCTGGGAGGGGGAGCGGTGAGGAGTCAGGGGTCCCCAGGAACACCCCACCCCCAGCCAGAGACGTGTGGTCCCCTCTCTGAGGGTCATGGGGATGCAGGGAGCCAGAAGGGGGATCAGGGCCCAGATTGGCCTTTCTCTCTAGTATCTGGGTCCCCAGCGGGGCCCAGGTCAGCCCCCGCCCCTCCACAGTAGATAAAGGCGCCGGCAGCCGCCTTTGTTTCTTTGGTGTAAACTGAGCCAGATGCCTCCTAATCCCCCAGCTGGGCCGTATTCGCTGGCGGCCGTGGCTCCCACCCCCTCCACCCCGCCTTCCCGCATTCCCAGAGCTGCCGGCCCCTCCCTGCTGCTGCGGGGGCGGGGCGGGGCTGGCATCCTCAACCTCCCCCCTGGTCCACCAGAGGGTCAAGGGCAGTGTGAGCCCAGCGGCTTTGAGATCTGTCCTCCTGGGCTTCCTGGCCTTGGAAAGTCACAGGGCCTCCCTGAACCTTGGTTTTCCTGTCTGTCAATTGGGAATGAGGACACAGCCCACAGGGATGGAGAACGCTTGGCAGGCGTTGGCTACAGTTGGTGGGATCCACCAGCTTGGAGCCACCCCGCCCCACCTAACCGCCGATCTGTCTCCAGGGCACAGAAGAGCAATGGCAGTAACTCCACCCCCCAGGGGACACGCCAGGAGCCGCTGGAGTCCTTCTCATTCTCGTTCTCGCTCACTCACTCCTTCCACAAGCGGGAGAATGCGGGAGGCGGTGGTCACATGATCCCCACTGCCCAGACCAAGACCAAGATGGTGAGGCCCAAAGAGGTCCCCAAGCTAGTAACGGACGAGACTCTGATTTTAAAATGAGGCAGTAGCCCAGAGAGGTAAAGTGACTAGCCGAGGGTCATGCAGTAAAGGGAGCCTGGGGGACGGGTCTCTGAGGGGCAAATCCAGGAGGGCGGGGAGTCCACACCTTCCTGGCCTGCACCAAGACTCCCTCGTAGCACTAGGTGGGTTCTTCAAAGCCCACCAGAACCTGATGACCACAATGATTGTTAAAATGCAGATTTCCTGGCCCTGGTCTCGTCCTATTGAACCTGGGTTTCTAACCCGGTCTTGGAATCTACATTTACTATACAGGGGCTGGGGGACTGGTTCTGGGGCACATTCAGGTTTGAGGAGCCGTCTTCTGTGCCCCTGCCCATGTGATCCCTGCCATGTGTGGACAGGCGGCAGGGGTGGGAGGAGCCTTGGATAGAACAAGCCTGCGTTGGCTCCAAAGGGGCTCCCTACCCCTCCCCCGGCCACTCGGGCTGGGCAGGCAACCTCACCTGGGCTGGTCCAGCCAGGAGGTCGGCGGAGTGCCAGCCCAGAGCCTGCTAGGAGCGTCTGATGGATACCCGCCTCCTTCCAAAGGCCATTAATCATTCTGGGAAAGTCCATCAGTCCGCCTGTTCCTACTGCCTCCATCCCACGAACCCCCCCCACCACACACACACACACACACACACACAGGCAGACGCCACACATGCAGGTGCCACGTGGAAGCATACCACACACCTCACACATGCACCCAGTGTACAACGTGTGCAGCACATACAGGAACACACAGGCACACGTGTGCATATGTGGCTGTCAGAGCAGTTCCCGCCCTCATGAGAGGAGAACCGGGCGCTGGAAGTGCTCTAAATATCCCCAAAGGCTGGACCACCCAGCCCAGCCTCCACCTCAGGGCTCCAGCCCTATTCCAACCCTTGATTTTGGTGACAATTCTGTCAACCCAGCGGGCACTGGGCTGTTCAACCCAAGCAAAGGCCTGGAGGGTGGATAATGATTTGATGAGGAATAAATGAGGCAGTGAATGGCTGGCTGACAAACGAGGCTGGGCAGACACCTCACCTCTGCAGGCGCAGAGTCCCATGAGGGAAGCAGCAAGGCGGATTCTCAGGGATGAGAAGGCCAGGACCAGAGCTGCCCCTGCATTTCATTGAAGAGGACAAGACCCAGCTGGGGGGCCTGTCTGGAGCCAGCAGCCCCAGCAAGGCCACTGGGACCAAAGCCAAGGCCACTGGGACCAAACCCTGCCCTCGCCAGCTGACTGCCATCTCTGATTTCAGCTGTGCACCTAGACGCCCAGGTGGTCCCTGCCATGTGTATATCACCCAGGCTCATGCACTTTCACACTCACACCTGGGGCCATTCATTCATTCACATGTGGGGCCATTCATTCATTCATTCATTCATTTGGATCAGAAAGGATACTACCACAGGGTTGAAATCCTGAAGACGCAACCTGGGTGGAAGGAAGCTAAGAAAACTGGGGTGGTCAGGGAGGCCTCCGGGAGGAAGTGGCTTTTGAACTGACACTTGGAGCTGGCACTCTGGGCAGAAGAGCCATGTATAGTGCAGGGGACTGCTGTTTCACTGGAGCCCATTCATTGGAGCCTAGTAAGGAGCACCTCGATGGGAGGGGGAGGCTACCTCCGCCTGCCCAGTCCTCACACAGGAGCTGGGTCTACTGAGCCTCCCTGGGACCATGTGGCAGGAGACTCGGCCTGGAGGGTCTGTCCGTTTTGCCTCCGAGCCCGCACCCTGAGCAGGACAAGCCACCAGAGAGCAGCCCTGTTCCTCTCTCACTCTGGACACTCCCAGCCTGTGCACACCATCAGCCCCTGTCCATCCACCCATCTGAGGATGTCAGAGGCTGCATCCGCCAGGGGCAGCCTGGGCTCCCATACTCCCCACTAGGAAGATGGAGGTCCAAGGGGAGTAGATGTCAAGTGGACACAACATTTACTTTCAGATAAACAAGGGCTGGCCTTTTCAAAGTGAGTCTCCTGGGAAGCTGTGGCCAGAGCTTCTCTTTGGATATTCTCTGGGGTTCAGAAGGCAGCTCCCAAGGAAGGAGTCATAAAAATGCTTAGCTCGCTGTGGCCTTGTTGAAACAAACACATACCTCCCAAGGGATGTCCCAAAGGCCAACGCCTTGCTTCTGGTCCGCCTGCCAAGGCAGCCTTCTGCTTTGTATCTCCCCAGCACCGCCTCTCACTGTGGGGAAGTGAGCCTGGCCAGCCCAGGTCCCCTGAGGCCTGCCACTCCCTAAACAGAGGTAGGGGGAAGCCAACACGGGCGTTCATGGCTGTCAGAAAAGAGCCACCAGAGAGACACCCACCAGCTGTCAACGCTGGGTCTCCCTGGGGGCCAGCACCATAATGACTTTTTATTTGCTTTTGCAAGCTCCTCGCCTTCTGCTTTTCTAAGATAACCAGGCATCACTTTATGCTGAGAGAACAGTAATTCTGACACGGAGAAAGGAGCAGAGATAACCTTGATACATAAGTGAAGGTTTAGATGGGGTTCAGAGCCTAGGCAGGTTGCTGACCAAGAAGAAGACCCAACATGGTCATTATCATGCAGATAGCTCTGCCCAGAGAGCCCCTAAGGAAGGCAGGGAGAGGGGGTTACATCCAACCAGCCACCCCTCTATTCTACACATGCATCTAACCACTGGTCCATCTACCATCTACTCATTCATCTATACTTCCATCTGTTTGTCTCGTGTAACCATCTGCTCATTCAGTCATCCATCCACCCATCCTTCCATCCATCCCTCTATTCATCTATCCATTCATCCATGCATCCTTCCATCCATTCATCCATCTGTCCATCTATCCAGCCATCATCATCCATCCATCCATCCTTCTGTGTATTCATCATCCATCTGTCCATCCATCCATCCATTTGTCTATCCTTCCATCCATCCATCCATCCATCCCATTCCACCCTTCCTTGCATCCATTCCTGTCCATCTACTCATCCATCCATCCATCCATCCATTCCACTCTTCCTTCCATCCATTCCTGTCCATCTACTCATCCATCCATCCATCCATCCATTCCACCCTTCCTTCCATCCATTCCTGTCCATCTACTCATCCATCCATCCATTCCATTCCATCCTTCTGTCCATCCATTCCTCTGTCCATCCACCCATCCATCCATCCATCCATCCATTCCATTCCACCCTTCCTTCCATCCATTCCTCTGTGCATCCACTCATCCATCCATCCATCCATCCATCTATCCATCCATCTTTATGTTTCTATCCATCTAGTCTTCCACACACTCATCTGTAGAAAGGAACTTTCCCATTTTATCTAACCAGCATCTGTCCCTCTCCAACCCAGGGGGGCTGTTAGTTAATACTCCTTTGCCCCCTTGATAGACATGCCACATGCCCCAGGGTAGGCCAGTCATAACCTGCCCTGGGATATTTGCTAAGAGTCTGTCCCCTGCCCAGGATCACCAGACGTCAGCCTAGGGCTGCAGGTGGCCATCTCTGCAGCACACGAGGGGAGCCTGCTGGAGAGTGAACCCCCACAGCAAAAGGCACAGAGCTAAGTGGGGAGAGGCAGAGGCCTGGAGACAGTGAGTCCTGGATCCAAAAGCCTGAAGCCAACATGGCCCCACGGGTTACACGAGTCAGTAAACTGCCTTTTGCTAGACTGAATTTGAGTTGGGTTTGTGTCACCTGCAAAAAGAAAGGGGCGTGGGTAACACGAGCCCTTTCAATACACTACAAAGTGATTTAGAACCTTCTAGAAGCTTAGCCCTGAGCCAGAGAAGGACACACAAAAGATAAATAAGCCCTGTCCTTGCCTGCCAGTCGGAGCAGCAGTTCTGAAACACGAACAATGAGGTTACAAACCAGACAGCTCAGGCACTCAGTGCCAGCATGGGGTAAAGGAAGTCAGACAGGACCCCAACCTCTGAGCTTCAGTTCTCCTCCCTGTAAAACGGAGACAGCACCCTACCGTACACAGCTGCTGGGAGAACCTGTGATGGAGCAGGGACTCAGCTGCCCACCCAGCAGCCATATCGGCCCGGCCTCCCCACCACAGAGCCTGAGGAGGCAGATACATTCCCAGAGCCCCTTCAGTTACAGGCAGGCATGTGGCACAGCCCTGGACAACTGGACCTCGGTTTGCACAAACCTCCTGGGAGACACTTTCTTCCCTCAAAGAGAAAAGGGCAAGAGTGCCCTCTACCCCTTCCCACCCTGCTTTTGGATGCTATCATGGGAGAATGTGATGCTCGGCGCTGTGGCAGCTATCTTGCAACCATGAGAAAAGGACCAAGAGAATCTCACTTGGATTTACTTTGATTTCAGGAAAAGCTCATTTGTTGTACCCTCAGAGCTATGAACCGCGCCTTCCACTCTCCCTTGATATTGGTTTCGGGAGACGGTCTCTTAAGCAGTTAAGAGCATGGCTTCTGGAGCCAACCTGCCTGGGTTCAAATCCCAGCTCAACTACTTGCTGGCTGTGTGACCTTCGGCAAGCTTCAGAACCTCAATTTCCTTCTCTATTAAATGGGACTCGTGAGTATGAAGTAATTTAGCAGACACGAAAACACCTGGCACAGTGCATGGCACACAGACAGTGTCAAAGAGACATCTGATGCTGCATTGGCCAGAGAAGACAGGGAGGAGTGACAAGAGGGACCAGGCGGGGCAGGGAAGGCCAGAGGGGCGCAGAGGCCCAGGCCCCACGTTGCTGAACACAGCACAGGGGGACTCACGCTGTGTCCGCCCTGCAAAGGCCCGAGCTGGCTATAGGCTGCCACCAACAGCAGGGAGGGCCACCCCCTCAACCTGACGCGGAGGCCACCCCCTCAACCCGACATGGAGGCCACCCCCTCAACCTGACACGGAGGCCACTCCCTCAACCCGACACAGAGGCCACCCGCTCAACCCGACACGGAGGCCACTCCCTCAACCCGACATGGAGGCCACCCCCACCACCAGCCCACAGGCCAGTCCGCTGAGGCCACACCAGATCCCAGCTGGAACCCACAAAGGGTGGCCATATCCCCCTGCTCCCACGATGACCCCACCCCCACACTTCGGACTGTGCTCAGCAACTCCCCAGCCAATGTGCTTCACCCTCGGTGGGGACAGCAGGTGTCGCAACCCTCCCACAGGCCCAGCGTGGATGTCCATCTGGCGACGCAGGAACAGGTGTTCCCTCCTGGGATGCTCGGGCCCTGCCCAGCTCGGAACAGGCTGCGGGGCTGGAGCCGCCTTAACTCTTTCGGGTATGTTCTTCTCCTCCACGGAGGACCAAAAGCCCTAGGGTGCCTTCCAGTGGGGTAAACTGAGGCAGAAGATGGCCTCATATCTTCCACAATTTCCTTTTCTGAGAAGATGCTTTCTGCCAACTGGTCTTCTGGGCTCAAGCGTATGTCACCACTGGCCCTGTCATTTCCCAAAAGTCACCAGACATGGTAGATCTGCCCTCCCGCCTGTCTGTGCCTGTGACTCGTAATTCATGCTGTTCTCTCGCGGCCTGGAAAACGGCACCCGTCAGGCATACACTGCAGGCAGGGACCGCACTGCTGACATGCAACGCTTCCTGGAATGCCCACGGCAACTCCAAGAGACGGGCACTATTATCATTCCCATTTTATAGGAGAGGACACTGAGACTGAGAAGTGTGAGCAGCCTGGCCAGCTGCCACAGCTCGCCCATGGCAAGGCGGGGTTTCAAACCCAGGCGCAGCTGAACTGGAAGCCTGGGCCTTCAGCGCACTGACTCAGCCTTCTCCAAAGCTCCTAGCCCTGGAGCCTCTTCCTCTCCCTAGCCATCTTGTACACTGCCACACACGAGCGGTGTGGACAACACTCCCCTGCTCAAAAACCTTCAATGGCTCCCCAGCACCCACAGGAAAAAAACAAACCCAATCCTTTGCAAGGCCCCCTTGTCTGTAGCTCCTGACATCACCCCAGACTTGACTCACATTTCACCGCCAGCCAGGTGACAGGGCTCCTCCGGGGAGCCGGGACTAAGTGGTGCTCCTAGAGCAAGCCTGGCTGCTGGGGCTGTGGCAGCTATCTTGCAACCATGAGAAAAGGACCAAGAGGAGAATTCCCAGGCTCACTCCCGCCTCGGGGCCTCTGCCCATTCCTGCTCCCTCCTCCTGGATCACCGGCCCCCAGAGAGGCACTCGCCCACCTCCCCTCCCAGCCCTCCCAGGCCATGCTCCCCACCACCCCCCCTCCTGAGGTATCCCCTCTTTCACTCCCCTGCATGGCGCTCTCTTTGCATTGATCTGTTTAATGTTTGATGCCCCTGACTCAAACGTGAGCCCCATGAAGGTAGAGCCCTGCCTGTCTTGTTCACTGCTGTAGGCCCTGGTCAGCACGAGGCCAGCATTCAGGAAACAGTGAATGAATGAATGAATCAATCAATCAATCAACCAGTCAATCAATCTCCATCTCCCAGGGTCCAGTGCAGAGCCAGACTATGGCAGGTGCTCCAGAGCCTGGGGCTGTCCTGAAATGAATCTCTGTCCCCACTTCCTCTCTGCCTGCCCTGATCTTCCCCAACCCTCAAGGTTTCCCTCAAGTGACCCAACCACGGCGCATCCAACCCCAACCTGCAGGAACGTCCCCCACTGCTGTCCCAGACACTGCCCCACTGCCTGCCCCTTCCCATGCTGCCCACGCGCTCGTGCTTCCTGAGCCCTGCCTGTGCTCCTCCCGATACCTGCATTACCCCTTCTCTCTCCACACCCAGCCAACTCCTGCGCATCCCTCAGGAGCCCATTCTAGTACTTCCTCCCTTGCAAGGCAGAGCTGATCACAGCCCCTTCTGGCACCTCATCCTCTGGACATACCCACCGTGAGGTCCATGAGAAGAGGCTCGCATGCAGCAGCCTTCGCTGAGCACAGCAGACACTCACTAAACCACTACAGGATGAATGACCGTCTCCGCTCATGCGCGAAGAACAGGCCTCCCCAGCGAGACTGGAGCTCTCTGACAGCAGGGGCTGTTTTGTTCATTGCTATGTCTTCAGCATGAAATCCACTGCCTGCTGGATGGATAGATGGACCAGCGAACAGATGGGTGGGCAGACGGATGGATGGACAGACGAAAAGGACTCAGGAAAGATGGGTAATGGCATATAAATAGACAGATGGAAGACGAAAATGGGTGGGTGGGTGAATGGATGGTAAGAGGATGCATGGGTGGCTGGATGGGCAGGTGGGCCCTAGGTGTGGGGATGGCCACTGCCTTATTCCTGCATCGAGAAGAATCTGTTTTCTGGCCAGATGAAGAGCCTTGCAAAGTCTCCCCCAGCCTCACCAACAAGCAGAGGGGTGCTAGCTCCTTCGTCCTCCATCACCTACACACACACACACACACGTGCACACACACAGCGGGCCAAGCAGCACTATAGCAGCTCAGTGAGGCTGAGGCTCAGGCCATCTCGAAGCAGGGGATGCCAATCGTGCCTGTCCCTGTGCCAAGCTCCCTACACAGACTCCATTCCATCTAAACCTCATAACAGCACGGGCAGCAGCCAGCTCCCTCACTTTGTCAAGGAGAAACTGAGGCCCAAGGAGGTGAGATGCCTGCGGCAGACACACAGCTGTAGGCGGCTGAGCCAGGCCTCCAACTGAGGCCGTCTGGGTGCAGAGCCACACGCCGCCAGCAGCCCCCTCGGTCAGGCCCCACCTCCGCATCCTGGCGCATCCCCTCCACTCGTCCTTCGCTGTCACTTTACTTAATATTTTTTACTGCATAATTATCCTTAAATCAACTGACTTTTTAAGCTTAAATTAAAAACGTACATGACTATCATAAAAGGGCAATCAGTGTCAAGCAACATATATAGAACGTAATCCTAAAAACATGTACTGGGAAACCAAGCAGTGTTATCCCATTTCAGCCAGATACCATTCCTGACAGGCGGCCTCTCTGCCTCTACCAGAGAGATCAGCAAGAGTGGTGGCTTCCGAACATGTCCATGGATCCTCTGACATGCCTCCCTCCTTAGTGACGTGTGTGTCATGAAGACTGTTGTGGAGTGGCAGGGTGTGGCTTCTGAGACCAGGCCATCAGAGGCACTGCAGCGTCAGCCTGGCTCTCTCTTGGATCACTTGCTTAGGGGGAAGCCAGCGCCCTAATGTGAGGACACTTCAGCAGCCCTCTGGAGAGACACACATGGCCAGGAACTGAGGCCTCCAGCCAACAGCCATAAAAGTCACCCAGGCAGTGGAACCCCGAGCCCCAGCAGAGCCTTCAGATGAGACCACAGCCTCAGCTGACATGCTGATGATGGCACCTTGCTCCAGAGCAGCCAGCTAAGCTGCTCCCTAATTTCTGTCCCACAGAAATGGAGAGAGAATGAATATTTATTGTTTTAGGCTACAGTGTTTTAGGGTATTCTGTTATACAACAATGTATTACTTGTACTGCAAGTAACTGAGAGGCTCTGAAGACAGTAATTCCACACCAAGACTCTCAGCGCAGTGAGAGAGAGTGGTGGCAGAATGGCCAAAGACATCTGAAAGCGGAGTGAACATATTCTGGTGGGGCTCCATGCATCCCCTAAGACTGTGACAGCACCCTTGGAGCAGCTCTTTACCCGGCAGCAGAGGGACAGGGGTCATGTGGACCAGGCCCCATCTCCCTGGGGACTCCCTCAGTGGGTCACCTTCCCAAGGAGTGTGAACTCAGTGCCCCATAGCCCTACTGACCTCTAAATTCCCACCCCGCACATAGCCCCCATCCTCACTGCTCCAGCCCCACTGGCCTCCTGCTCTTCCCAGGAAGCCCCACAGCTGCTCCCTCCTTGGGACCTCTGCACTGACTGTTCTGCTCCCTGCCAGCTCCACCCTGGGCTCTGCACCAGGGTGCAGAGGGCCCCAACCACAGGGTCAAGATCAATGATGCAATCCTCACAGAGCCTCTGCTCAACACCCAACCATGTCTTCAGCTTCATGCACACGTGTGTGTGCGTGCGTGTGCGGGCATAGGTGTGCGTACATGTGTACATGTGTGTGCATATGTGTGCATGTGGATGTGCACGCACATGTGTGTACATGTGTGCGTATGTGTGCGAGTGTGCACACACATGTGTGCATGCATGCCCACGCATGTGTGTGTACATGCGTCTGTGTGTGTGCACGTGTGTGTATGTGTGTGTGTGTGCATGTGGTGTTTGTGATGCATTCAGTTCCCTGTGATCCTACATGGTCTATTCACTTATTTCTGTACTCTGCAAACCAACCCCCCCCACCATTAGAATGTAAGCCTGGCAGGCGCAGGGGTGGGGCTGTCATTCATTGCTACACCACCATCACCCAGAACAGCACCCAGCACATACTAGGTGCTCAGTGAACCTCTGTGGAATGAATGAATCTGGATACTGCCAAGAGCTCAGCTTCCAGGAACGCAGGGAGTCAGGCTCCAATGGAATTAAGCCATAAACCCAAACTGGAACCAGTCACACTAATTTGTAGAGCCTTGAGTTAATCTCAAATATTAAAAAGGTCCTCAGCTGCCAAGCAGACCCAAAGTTTTTTTTTAATGAGTTTCGCACCTGGAATCCGTCCTGTGTGTTCCTTTAACCTCATCTTCCCTCACCTTCCCCCTTCTCATGCCCATCCTTCCAGGGCAGATTTTACTCCCAAGGTCCTGTTTTCCTTTCTGTCCACCAGCATCGTGGGACAGGGCCCCTCCCACAGGAATTGGACAGCGCTTCCTTCTCCAGGGGCTTTGAGACGTGCCATGTGCCCCAGAATCGCCAAAGGAGGAAGCATCTCTGCCTCCAGAGTGTCTTAAAAATGGTGCTGATAATGGGGATGGGGCTTCCTTTTGGGGTGACAAAGTTCTGGAAATAGAGGGAAGTGGTGGTTGCACAGCCTTGTGAATGTGCTAAATGCCACTGAACTCTGAGCATTAAAATGGTTACAGTGGTAGGCTGGGTACGTTGGCTCAAGCCTGTAATCCCAGCACTTTGAGAGGTCAAGATGGGTGGGTCACTTGAGGCCAGGGGTTCGAGACCAGCCTGGCCAACAAGGTGAAACTCCGTCTCCACTAAAAATTCAAACATTAACTGGGCATGGTATTGTGAGCCTATAATCCCAGCTAATCGGGAGGCTGAGACAGGAGAATCACTTGAACCTGGGAGGCAGAGGCTGCAGTGAGCCGAGATCACGCCACTGCACTCTACCCGGGCATCACAGCGAGACTGTCTAAAAATAAATACAAACATATAAAATAAATATTCCTATTTTAAAAATAAAAATAAAATGCTTACAGTGGTAAATTTCATATCATGTGTATTTTTGCCACAGGCTTTTTTTTTTGAGATGAAGTCTCCCTGCTGCCCAGGCTGCAGTACGGTGGCACGATCTCGGCTCACTGCAGCCTCTGCCTCCTGGCTTCAAGTGATTCTCCTGCCTTAACCTCCCCATCAGCTGGGATTACAGGCTCTCGACACCATGCCCAGCTAATTTTTGCATTATTTATTTATTTATTTATTTGAGAGGGAGTTTCGCTCTTGCTGCCCAGGCTGGAGTGCAGTGGCACAATCTCAGCTCACTGAAACCTCCTGCCTCAAGCGATTCTCCTGCCTCAGCCTTCCAAGCAGCAGGGATGACAGGCGTGAGCCACCATGCCCAGCTAATTTTTTACTTTTAGTAGAGATTGGGTTTCTCCATGTTGGTCAGGCTGTTCTCAAACTCCTGACCTCAAGTGATCTGCTCACCTTGGCCCCCCAAAGTGTTGGGATTACAGGTGTGAGCCACTGCGCCCAGTCTGTTTTACCACAATTTTAAAAGGGTTTAAAACATGCGTCTGGTTCCATCTGGCAGGACCGAATTCAGAAGTGTGCAGGATTTATAATAACCACGGGCTTGAAGACTTTTTTTCTGCCTTTTCCTGAGATAAGACAAATGCGTATGGCAGCCTTGACTCTGCCAGCCCCGTACCTGGGAACAGAGCCTCTCCTTCACCCCTAACCAGAAAAAACAAAACGAGAAGAAAGCAATCCAGTAAGACTGTCCGCAAAATGAAATTCTGAAGGACTCTGCAAGCGTGATTTTTGGATATACAGTCTACAGTTTTCCCTTTTTTTTTTTTTCTCTCTTTTGCATGCAGAACTAAAATAGTAAGAAAACAGAAGAAAAGCCACTGTATGAAGGAAGCTCCACACGGATCCAAACTTCTGCTGCAGGGGAGGCCCGTCAGCAGCAGGAGACCAGCGAGACAGAAAATAAATAAACAAAAGCTCCCCACCCTCGGAGAGGGCGTCTTCAATGAGAAAGAAACATCTCCCGGCAGTCCACGCAGAGACCAAGACACGTTTTTAATTGGGCCACGTTTTCCGTTTCCTGGACTTGGTTTGTGCTGGAGGAGGCAGTGAAATTCATTATGATTTCCAAATTTGTTTGATCCGACAAAGAGACGTTGGTGCACGTCTGCCGGGGGTGGGAATCGGCTATTGTGAAAATAGCTATCGGCCTCCTGGCGGTGTTTCTCCAAGATTTAAAGCTGCTGGTGGCCTGGTGTGAACTGTCAGGGGCATCCTGGAGAACTCCTAATTCAAAGGGCCTGGACCACGAAGATAATCCCCAAGTGGAATGTGGCACCCCCATTTCATGCAACCAGAGGGCGTTGCCTCCACCCCGCCCTGTGGTCTAAGGGACCTCTCCACCAATGCGGAGGCCTGCCTGGGCTGGAGAGCCCTGCACTGGCCCCAGCCCGGGACCTGAGCTCCCACCCTGGCATTCTGGACAAATCTGTCCCTAACAGTCTGCTGGGCCCAGCTCAGAGTCAACTGGAGAGCGAGGCTGGCCTCCACACTGAAGCGTAGGAGGCTGCTCCATCAGGGCCACAGGGGGCGGGGAGGGGCAGTGGCGGCCAGCATCCGTCACCTGGTAGAATAGATGTGGCCCAGAGGCCTAGTGTCCTATCCTCTCCCCCAGGCCCTGGGCCTGTGCAGCCCATGCTCCCGGCAGACCCAAGGCTGGCAGATGCCAGGCTGCTGTGGGCCTCCTCTGCCCTCCCTGAGGCCGGTCCTGCTGGTCACAGGTGACCCTGTAGGGACACAGGCCGGGAGGGGTGGCTGAGTCAGCTCCCTCCAGATCAACAGAGAGCTGGCCTCTCCATCAGAGGCGGAAAACGCCTGGGCTCCAATAGGCCTGACGTGGGCTCTGGCCCCCAGCCCAGGCAAGGGGTGGGGTGTGCCATCTATGACCCCTGAGGTGCCGGAGAGGCTGGGGGCGGAGCACCTACCCGCCTGGAAGGGGAAGGAGAGCGTGCCTCCTTGGCCCTGGGATTATTTAAAGAGCTGCTGCTGTTTCAAAGCTTCATCTTCTTTAGGAGGCCAGGGCCGAGATCGTTCAGTTCCAGCTCTGTCAGGGGATGTGGGCAGCGGCAGCCCTGGCTGGGGAGCTGCGGCTGAACGGGTGGTCCCTGGTCTCGGGAACGTGCTGCCATGTAAACAGGGGATCAGGTCATCCCATTAGAGGGATGGGGATATGGCATACCCTGTTCATAAGCAGAGTGTGTGTGTGTGTGTGTGTGTGTGTGTGTACACAGGTGTGCACACACATGGATGCATGCATGTGGTATATGTGGTATGTGTAGTCTATATACATGGTGTGTGGGTGTATGCACATGGATGTGTGTGTGTGTGTGTGTGTGTGTGTGTGTGTGTTTGCCGGGGGAGTGAGAACCAGGCCAGTAGCCTGCAGCTGACCTCCCTGGCAAACCAGCTGCACGGTGGGGCTCCTCATCCAGCCCAGCCCCCCACCCGCCCAGCACTGGAGGGACAGCTGCAGATACCGACCCTGAGACCACGAGGCCGGCGCCCCCGGCCTCCCTGCCTCTGGGCGGGAGCTGCCGCCTGACCTCGGAGGTCTAGTTGACTCCAGGATTTTATGGCCAGGGGCCTGGTTTTCCCAGCCGCAGGGTCTCACAGAGGGGGCAGCCCGGAGGACGCGGAATGGCCACAAAGGCTTGGCTGTTCTCCCATGTGCCTTGCTGGACCAGAGAAGGGGAGGGGGCTGCCAGAGGAGGGGTGGGCAGGGGGGTGGGGGCAGGGTAGGAGGAAGCAGGAGGAAGCATTTGGGGGCCCGATGTGGGAAGGTTTCCTGCACCTGGGATGGATGGAGAGGAAGTGGTGGGACAGAGAGAGAGAGACAGAGACACATACTGAGAGAGATGGAGAGACGGAAAAAGAGAAAGCAAAGCGAGGAGAGAGAAAAGGACAGAGGCAGACACCAGAGGTGCAGAGAGCGAGAGAGCAGGGACTCCAGGCCGCAGGGCAGAGACAAAGCAGGCGGGCCAGGGCCAGCGGGCAGCGGCGGGCAGGCCGGAGAAACCCGCCTGTGCGGGGACGCCGAAGTTCAAAAGGGAGGGGAAGAGGTGGTTTGACGAGCAAAGTCATTGAAAAATTTTTGGCACAGCTGCCCCAGGCTCCTGGCTGCGGGCCCGGCTCTGAGCTGAACTTAAACAAACCCCTGTTGCAGCCATCTGCTTGATTTTAAAATAAATCAAACAGTCTGCCGAGCCGGGGGTGATCGAGTTTCCATCTGCGCCGCCGCCCGCTCGCCGGCTTGGAGCCTCGCTTGCCTCTCCCAGCCAAGGCTCCTGGCAACATGTGGTCCGGTAATTCCGCCAGGAGCAGGGAAACCGGACCCCCGCCCGCCCCCAGCTCCTAACTGAAACCAAGTGCTATTTTCACAGCCACCCACTGGAAAGAGGGCCAAGAAGAGCTCCTGAAACCCCAGGCGCGGCGAGGCCCAGTCACTTCGGGCCCAGAGGGGTGGGGACATGTTTTGGGATTTCCCCCTGCTCCCTGAGAAAGGGTGAGGGGGCTGTGGGTGGGGTGCTGGTCCCCCAGCCAGGAGGATGCTCTGATATCATGTAAGAACACACAGGCCACCAAGGCTGGCCAGCTGTGGCGCACAGGAGAACAGAGGGCACACCTGCAGCAGCTGAAAAGAGCAGCCGGGATTCCCATCCCCCAGGCTGGGGTCATGCTGGGAAATGCTGCCCACCTGTTCCAAAGGAAATCCTATCACCGGCCGGGCCAGGAGACCAGGAGGGCCTGCCTTCTCCAGCCCAGGCAAGAAACAAAGATAAACATTGGCTCGGGAGCCCTTGGTGAACCCACCTGTAAAATGGGCATAAAGCAAGGCTGGCGGTCCCACAGTCCTGAGGCCGTGGCTTGCAGAAGGCGGCATGGGCGGCTCCAAATGCAATTCTGGAAAACGCAAGACGGAAGGAAAGGAGTACAGGAGACGGGTCAGGTGCTCAGATGCAGGGGACACAACACCACCACTCAAAGTGTAACAGGCGACATTCAGAGATGGAGGTGGGATGGAAGCAGAATGAGAACATGTGTCTGTTCTGGGGTCGTGCCATGAGTGTGCTCATGCTGTCAAGAGTGGGCTTTCTAGAGAGTGCAGGGTGGTCCCACACAGCAGCCTGAGGGCCGAGGCTCCCTGACCAGGTAGGACCCAGGCCGGCCCCAGGCCAGCCAGCAGCTTGATGCGGTAGGTAGGTCTATCCTGCGCCCCGAATCCACTTTTAACCACCTCCCTCCAGGATTATTCTGGATCCAACCAAAGTGTCAAAGCACAATTCGTTTTTTGTTTAATCCACATGGGCAGCAGTCCTTCTGGCTGGGCGCGGTGGCTCACGCCTGGAATCCCAGCACTTCGGGAGGCCAAGGCAGGTGAATCACCTGAGGTCAGGAGTGTGAGACCAGCGTGGCCAACATGGTGAAACCCTGTCTCTACTAAAAATACAAAAATTAGCCAGGTGTGGCGGCACCTGCGGTCCCAGCTACTCAAGAGGCTGAGGCAGGAGAATTCCCTGAACCTGGGAGGCAGAAGTTGCAGTGAGCTGAGATCGCGCCACTACACTCCAGCCCAGGTGACAGAGCGAGACCGTCTCAAAAAAAAAAAAAAAAAAAATCCACATGGACTTTCAGAATACATAGAAAGGCCACGTGACATTCAATCGGTCACTTGGTTCTTACCAAAAATATGAAAGGGTGCCTGGCTACTGTGTGCTGGAAGCTGTGGAAGCAAAGACGAAGCAGAAACAAGACCAGCTGAACGCGCAGAGCAGGGACCCGTGGAAGGCAGGTCCCACATGGGTGAGGCAGGCGTGGGGCTGGGCCCATCACCCACTGGACTCCCACGGGCCTCTTCTTACTCCCATTTTCCATATGATCTGCAAAGTGAGGCCTAGAGGCAGAAAGCAGTGGCTGGGAATGGTGGCTCCTGCTTGTAATCCCAGCACTTTAGGAGGCTGAGGTGGGTGGATCACCTGAGATCAGGAGTTTGAGACCAGCCTGGCCAACATGGTGAAATCCCGTCTCTACTAAAAATACAAAAAAAAAAAAGAAATTAGCCAAATGTGGTGGTCAGCACCTGTAATCCCAGCTACTCAGAAGGCTGAGGCAGAAGAATTGCTTGAACCTGGGAAGTGGAGGTTGCAGTGAGCCGAGATTGTGCCATTATACTCCAGCCTGGGTGGCAGAGCAAAACTCCATCTCAAAAAAAATAAAATAAAATAAAGAAAAAAAAAAAAGAAAAAAAAGCAAGCAAGCAGTTTGTGAGGTCACACAGGTAGCAAGGGGCAGAGCTGAGCTCAAAGCCAGGGTCGCTGCTTCAAAGGCCACATTTTGCCACCACGAGTGTCACGTCTCGTTTCACACACAGCCCTGCAGTGTGCCTGGTGCTCCACAGGTCTCCATAAACATGCACTCAGTGAAAGGGTTGAATTCTCTTCCAAACAATCCTGGGAACTGAGAATGTGTGCTGTGTTTTAGAGATCAGCAATGAAGCCTTCAGAAGGTTCCACAGCCTGAACTGGGTCATAGGGTGACATGCAGAGCAGCGTACATGGTCCTCTGGGGGGATCACCGGCCCTCACGTGAAGGTCTCAGGCGTGGCGGCTTCTTCTGGCCCAGCTGACCAGGCTTCGCTCCCCAACCCCAAACGCAGCACGGAAATAAAGACAAGCTGATTCCGAGAGGCACAGCCCGTCCAGGGCCTGCCCCAGTCCCCTGCTCCTGAGTCTCACAGAGTTGAAGCTTGAACCTAGTGCTCCAGAACCCCAGGCCTGAGACTTAGGGTAGAAACCCTCAGAGGAAACAAACTCATCACGGTGAGCTTCAGCTGAGGCTGAAAGGAGCCAGTGGTGGCTCCGCCTACAATCCCAGCACTTGAGGAGGCTGAGGCAGGCAGATAACTTGAGGCCAGGAATTCAAGACCATCCTGGTCAACATGGTGAAACACCATCTCTACTAAAAGTACAAAAAATTACTTTTAGTAGGCTTGGTAGTGCATGCCTATAGTTCCAGCTACTCAGGAGACTGAGGCAGGAGAATTGCTTGAACCTGGGAGGCAGAGGTTGCAGTGAGCCGAGATGGTACCACTGCACTCCAGCCTGGGCAACACAGTGAGACTCTGTCTCAAAAAAAGTTTTTTAAAAAATTTCTGTTGGAAAAAAAGAAGAGGCTGGAAGGACTTCTGACAGGACAGGGAGTGCACAGACAGTGGTCAGGGAGGGCTTCCAGGAGGAGGCAGCAGGGGAGGATTCCGGGAGGATGCAGAGGGAAAAATGACAGGTGCAACAGGAGGGCTTAGGGGAGTCTGCTGGGCTGTTTGGCTGTGAGGCAGGGAATGAGATACTCCTCCTTGCTCACCTTCACTGAGCACTTCCTCCGTAGGCCCTACCCTAACCCTCTCCACGTATCCACGCATTTAATTCTCACAACGAGCCAAGGACATTATCCCCCATTTCACCCAGCATCACTTCTCATGCACTCTCCATGTGGCTTTGGGAAAGTCACACCTGCTCTGGGCCTGGGATCCCTCTGGTTAAAGTCAGAGAATGGAGGAGCCGCCGGCTCGGGGACCTTCCAGCTCCCAGCTTCTCACACTCTGCAGGGCACATGGTCCTCTGGGGGGATCACCAGCCCTCGAATGAAGGTCTCAGGCATGGCGGCTTCTTCTGGCCCAGCTGACCACACTTTGCTCCCCAACCCCAAACGCAGCACGGAAATGAAAACAACCTGGTTCCAAGAGGCACAGCCCGTCCTGGGCCTGCCCCAGTCCCCTCCTCCAGCTTCTCACCCTTTTCCCCATAGTCCCAACGCACAGCATTTGTCGAGCACCCATTCGAGGCACCATGTTCCAGGGAGCCTGACACCCGCCCAGACACCTGCGAAGCTGCTACTCTCATCAATCCCACGCTCCATATGGGGAAACGGAAGCAGAAAGGGGCTGAGTCAGTCGCCCAAGGTTATCTCAGGATTACATGGCGCAGCCATGGCCCCAAATCCAACCCGCTCCCCTCCAAGGCCCTTTGTCAACCATGGCGCCCCGCTCCTTCCTCCCACACAAGCGTCAGGCTTGCCGCTTTCCACGGCCCACCTCACCCATTCCCCAAGAGAACCCAAAAAGGGGGTGCTGCAAACCCATTTGCAGTTGGGGAAACAGTTCTGTAGGCTGCTCGAAACCAGGCAGCCAGCAAGAGACAGGAGCGGGCTTTGAGCAGTGCGTGCTGTGTCTTCCCAGGGAGAGCCCAGAAACAGCCTGAGGCTGGGGAGGCCGGAGGAGGTGAACACGGCACCCCCAAACGACTGCCGGGAGTCCCGCAGCCGGGGCTCAGATGCAGCGTCTACACCCGCTGTGTGCCTGTGTGAAGACAGCTTAACCGCTCTGTGACTCAGTTTCTCATCTGTCCCATGGAGATAAGAAAAGTACCAACCTCCTGGGCATGGAGCAAAGGTCACAGGCATCAGTTTGTGTTCCTGACACATGCAGTAAGCTAAAGGTTTTCTATTTATTATGACTACTTAAATAGTGTTATATTAGGCTGGGAGCGGTGGCTCACGCTTGTAATCCCAGCACTTTGGGAGACCGAGGTGGGTAGATTACAAGGTCAGGAGTTTGAGACCAGCCTGGCCAACATGATGAAAGACCATCTCTACTAAAAATACAAAAATGAGCCAGGCGTGGTGGCGCACACCTGTAATCCCAGCTACTTAAGAGGCTGAGACAGGAGAATTGCTTGAACTCAGGAAGCGGAGGTTACAGTGAGCTAAGATCGTGCCATTGCACTCCAGCCTGGGCAACAGAGCAAGATTCCATCTCAGAAAAAAAAAAATTACATTAGCTATGAAGTATCATAATCAGTTAACATGATATTGCTATTAGATATAGTAATTTAGAGAGCTGCTAGTAACAATGCTTCACCCTTTTTGTTAGAGACAGGGTCTTGCTCTGTCGCTCAGGCTGGAGTGCAGTGGCGGGATCATCGCTCACTGCAGCCTCCAACTCCTGGGCCCAAGTGATCCTCCCAAGTCAGCCTCCTGAGTACTTGGGACCTACAGATACACACCACCATGCCTGATAAGTTTTTGATTTTTTGTAGAGATGGGGTCTCAGTATGTTGCCCAAGACGGCAGTGAACTCCTGGAGCACTTTACCTTACAGGAGCCCTTTAAGGGGTCGGAGTGATGGTGAAGAATGAGAAGAACAAGGAATGACAACGGCGACCGGCTGAAGCCCTGGGCCACCCGCCCTCCGGGCCCTGGGAGCAGGCAGAAGCAGGGTGCGACAGGAGGCCATCCCCTCCCCAAATCCTTTCGGCTCTGGGCCAACTCCCCGGGCTCAAGGAACCATATCTCAAATATGTCTCTGGCCCACCGCTCGACAGCCTCCCCGCTCACAGCTGGGGATGGGGACAGGCCTCCAGGTGACTAAGGGCCCTCCTGTCTCAGCTGGCAGTCGACAACCCAACCCGATCTGTAACAAAAGCAGCAACTGGTGGGGTTGGGGTGGGGCCGGGGGTGGGGTTAGGCTAGCCCTCCAAAGCCAGCTTAACCCCTAGCATCCCATAATAATCATCTGCCCCAGAATGTGTGCTCTGAAAGCCGTGGCCATCCCTGTGTGTTCACTCCTTGATCTGCAAGTACCTGGAACAGTGTAGAGCACAGAGCAGGCATTCGTGAACGTTTGCTGAGTGAACAAACAACAGCCATGTGCCAGGTGCTCCTCTAACGGCCTTCTAAGTGACTGTCACCAGAGTTTTATAAGGCACATATTATTTTTTAAAATGTTCATTTCAATTGCTTTTGGGATATACGTGGCTTTTTTGGCATGCATCAGTTGCACGGTGGTGATTCTGAGATTTCGGTGCACCTGCCACCCGAGTAGCGTACACTGTCTGTAATGAGGAGCTTTCACCCCCGGCCCCTCCCACCCTTCCCCTTCCACCTCTAAAGTCCATGATACCATTCCGCCTGCCAGAGTGCACTCATAGCTTAGCTCCCACTTACAGGTGACAACAAATGGTTTTGGGGTTTCCACTCCTATGGTGCTTCACTTAGAATGACGGTCGGCAGACAGCATTTTGCACCTCCATTTTACAGATGAGACAAGGGAGGCACATGGCGGTCAAATGACCCAAATCACAGGCTTTCGGAGCTCAGCAGCAGGGATCTGACCCCCACGGAAGAGAATCTGGCGTCGAAGCTTGTTAACCACTCAACTTCCGGCCGCAATCCCACGTCTGTGTAGCCTGTGACAGGGTCAGTGTGACTGGTGGCCTACCCCCCAAGGTTCTGGACACCCAGCTCTTTCCTCTCTGGGCACTCTAGCCAGGCCTTGAGCCTGGCACTGTGGTTCCACCCCACCTCCATCTGCAGAGGTCAAAGCCAGGCAAGGAGGGGAGGGTGGGCGTGGGTAGGGAAGGGGCCGCTCTCAGAGTCACTCCTGCCCCATCCCCTCCCACCTGTCCGTCCACAAGGGCTCCTGCATTCTCTCACTCACTGCAGACCTACATTGTGCCAGGCCTGCTGCCAGCCCCACCTAGGACACCAGGCCATGCACAGGAGGCTCTAGTCGCCCGTGCCACGCGCGGTCTGTGAGAGGGGACAGGGCAGGACCATGGAGGCCAGAGAGGGAGGCCTCAGAAGAACCAGGTGTCACTGTCACAACTGTGACAAAGAACCACTATCTGGTTGGCCTAAAGCCACAGAAAGTCGTCCTCTCGCGGTCCAGTTAGAAGTCTGGAGCGAGGTGCTGGCTGGGCCGTGCTGCCTTTAAAGGCTCCGGGACCGGCTCCTCCCTGCCTCTTCCAGCTTCGGGGGCTCAGCCGCCACCCTAGGCATGGCCTGGCCAGTCGCTGCGTCACTCCAACCTCTGTCTGCTCCCGTGTCTGTGTCTCTCAACCTCCCTCTTCTTGAGGGGACAGCAGGCTCTGGATTGAGGCCCCAAATTCACTATGACCTCATCCGAACTTCATGCACCGGCCGAGACTCTATCTCCAAACAAGGTCACATTCACAGGTTCTGGGTGACAAGAATGTGGGGGGCCCTCACCCCAGCACCGTCGGCTTCCCTCGCTAGTGCTTCCAGAGCTGCTCTCTCGGGTGAGCAGAGGCCACCACAAAGGGAGGGGCGGCGGGCAGGCCAGCCTTGGGAGCCGACACTTGCCCCATGTCAATCTTCTTTCTGTCTCTGTGCACTCCACACAGCCAGGCCCTATTATGGGATATTATGTACCCGGCAGAACGATGCGGGTGCCAGCTCCCAGCCTGGCAAGAGATGCCCTGGGATGGCCTCCGCCTCCCTCAACAGCCCTCTTTCTTTTTCTCGGTCTCACAGAAGCAGCCACAGAAAATCTCTGCGGGGAGGACTGAGGCCTCTGTTCCCACGTGACTGACCCGGCACAGCTGCCAACAGCCTGGGGCCCTCTGTCCTCAGGGCCTGGGAGTCTCAGCCGCCTGTGGACTCCGCTCCCCACCCCCACAGCGGGGGCCTTCCATGTTCTTCACTCTTTGAGAACTGGCGCAGAGCCAGAGCTCAGTTCAAGGTCATGTGCAAGGGCACTCCTGGTGGGTGTGAGTCCAGGCTCTGGATTCCCTGGGCTGGGGGTGTCTTCCTCACACAGCAGGGCCCGCCTTGCTGACTCTCGCACATGGGGTGGCTGTCACAATCTGTGCAGCAGCCACAGCCCCGGACATGTGACACCTCGGCCCAGAAATGCCACTCCTGGAAATGTGCCTGCAAGCGTGGCAATGCTAAAGTGCACAGGGAGGTCCTCTGCACTGTTATTACAATAGTAGGGGGTGGGGGGGTGTTCTTCCTTTTATTTTAAATTTTAGAGACAGGATCTTGCTCTGTCGCCCAAGCTGGATACAGCAGTGCAATCCCAGCTCACTATAGCCTCCACCTGCAGGGCTCAATCAATCCCCCGGACCTCAGCCTCCCAAGTAGCTGGGACTACAAACGCATGCCAACATGCCTGGTAACTTTTTTTTTTTCTTTCTTTTGAGGCAGAGCCTTGCTCTGTTGCCCAGGCTGGAGTGCAGTGGGGGTGATCTCAGCTCACTGAAACCTCCACCTCCTGGGTTCCAGCAATTTCCCTGCCTCAGCCTCTTGAGTGGCTGGGACTATACGTGCCCGCCACCATATCTGGCTAATTTTTTTGTATTTCAGTAAAGACGGGGTTGCACCATGTTGGGTAGGATGGTCTGAATCTCCTGATCTCATGATCCACCTGCCTCAGCCTCCCAAAGTGTTGGGATTACAGGTGTGAGCCACTGCGCCCGGCCACCTGGCTAACTTTTCAATTTTTCATAGAGACGGGGTCTTGCCATGTTGCCCAGGCTGGTCTTGAACTCCTGGACTCAAGCAATCTTCCCACCTCGACCTCCCAAAGTGCTGGGATTACAGGCACAAGCCACGGTGGCCAGCTAGGGTTTGTTGTAGACGTTCAGCAGCAGGCATCACCAAGAAAACACAAGACGCTCCCTCTTCTTCCGCAGCTGGCCGTCTTCAGCTGTCACCCAGCGCGTGGGCGGACCCCCTCAGAGACGTGTGGGGCATTTTATTAGTTTTCTCGGGCTGCCATAACAAAGTGCCACAAGCTCGGTGGCTTACACAATAGGAATTCATTTTCTCACAGTTCTGGGAGCCGGAAGTCCAAGGTCAAGGTGTGGGCAGAGCTGGCTTCCTCCAGGCCTCTCTCCTTAGCCTGCAAACGGCCGTCTTCCCCATGTACTTACACGGTCATCCTCTGTACAGTATCTGTGCCTAATCTATCCTTCTTATGACGACATCAGTCCTATGGTCTTGGGGCTTACTCTAAACCACCTCATTCTGCCCCAGGTTTCTGTTTTGTTCTGTTTTGTTGTTTTTTGAGACCAAGTCTTGCTCTGTCGCCCAGGCTGGAGTGCAGTGACGCGATCTCGGTTCACTGCGACCTCCACTTCCTGGGTTCCAGCGTTTCTCCTTCCTCAGCCTCCTGAGTAGCTGGTGTTACAGGCCTCTGCAACCACACCAGGCTAATTTTTATATTTTTAGTAGAGACAGGGTTTCACTGCGTTGACAAGGCCGGTCTTGAACTCCTGACCTCAAGTGATCTGCCCATCTCGGTCTCCCAAAGGGCTGGGATTACAGGAGTAAGCCACCATGCCCGGCCTCTATCCCAATTATTAACACCTTTCTGAAGGCCCTATCTCCAGACACAGGCACATTCCAAGAACCTGGGGGTCAGGGCTGCAACACACAAATTTGAGGGACATGACTCAGCCTGTAATGGGAGTCCTCCCCCAGTCAGAAGCCATTTGATGGGCTATGGCTTAAGCGATGCTGGCACGGAGGTGACACAGAAGGCTTCAGCCCCCTAGTGCCCTGAAATCCAAGCACTCCAAGCTCTGCATGACTTCAGGAAGGAAGCCCTGCTGGAAATCGCTCTGCCCCAAGGGGCGGCATCAAAGGCAGGGGAAGAGCCCAGGTCAGCTCCTAGCTTCAAGATGCAGGAGCAGACTGGCACTGGGCAGGCACTGACAACCGTCTCACAGGTGCCCAGCACCCCATCAGGCTCCCTGAGGCGCTCTGGTCCACAACCCCCATCCCCAGGTCCTCGCTTCGCCCCTGCTCTCTCCAGGCCAGACGGGAACCACACATCACAAGTCACCACCTATCTGCAAAGGGCTTGCACGCCAGGGCCCCTCCAGACCCTCAGCCCTGCAGAGAAGCTGTGAAGGTGCTGTCGTGCTGTACAGATGACAGAAACGAGGCTCAGACACGCCAGTGGCTTGTCTAAGGTGACACGGCACAGCAGTGGCAGAGCAGGACAGGAAGGCAGCTGTCACCCTCCAGCCAGGCTACAGTGAAGCTTGGCTGGAGTCACCATGCGGGACTCCTCCCTGCATGCCACTGGCTGGTCAGCAATAATAAAGTACTTAGCAAGAAAGAGATTCCCTTAAAAAAAAATAAGACTGATGGCTGGGCGCGGTGGCTCACGCCTGTAATCCCAGCACTTTGAGAGGCTGAGGCAGGCAGATCACCTGAGGTCCGGAGTTCGAGACCATCCTGAGCAACGAGAAACCCCATCTCTACCAAAAATTCAAAAAATTAGCCAGGCGTGGTGGTGCATGCCTGTAATCCCAGCTACTCAGGAGGCTGAGATAGGAGAATCACTTGAACTCGGGAGGTGGAGGTTGCAGTGAGCCGAGATCCCACCACCGCACTCCAACCTGGGCAACAAGAGCAAAACTTTGTCTCAAAAAAAGACTGAAGCTGAAACCAGTCTCTCATGGCATCCCACGCGCCTTCTGGCATGGGAAGGGGCAGCTTGACCATGGGGCTGAGTACCTCTCCAGGAGTGAGGCCCTAAGGAATTCCCAGAGAGGGGGTGTCCGGAGCCCCAACCTAATAGAGAGTGTGGGTAAGCATGCCCACAGCTCGCAGAGCCCAGTGTCTGAACACAGGAGGCACTCAATCAATGCTCCTTGTGCGCTCAAGGGCCCGACAGCTGGTATCAGCAAAACCTGCATCCCGACAAGGTCAAACAGCACAGCCCTCACCTGTAGAAGGAGTCTGGGAGCTTCCTGGCCCAAATATCATCTTACAGAGGAGTCCGAGGCCCAGAAAGGCAAAGCAACCTTTCCAAGATCACACAGCTTGCTTGGGTCTTGGCCAGAAGAAGGGTCCAGGTGGCTCCTCTCCTGCTGCCAGAGATGACAAGCTCAAGTGACAAGAATGCCTCCCTCACATTCAGCGCTAGGACCACAGGGTGACAACATTAAAGGATGTTTCAATGGACAGCAGGTGGCATCCCCGTCACCTTCCAATCACAGCCACATGCAGCTTCCCAAATTCCTCCCAGCCTCAGGCATTTTCCTTTAAGGCTGTAATCAGAACATGTGTACAAGCTGGCATCTGCTTGTGTCCACTCAACATGAAATCACTGGGATTTATTTTATTATTTTTTCTTTTAAGATCTCATCTCTGTTGCCCAGGCTGTAACACAGTGGTGCAATCACAGCTCACTGCAGCCTGGACGTCCTGGACTCAAGCAATCCTCCCACCTCAGCCTCCCAAGTAACTGGGACAACAGGCATGTACCATCATGCCTGGCTAATTATTTTGTATTTTTTGTAGAAATGGGGTTAGCCGTGTTGTCCAGGCTGGTCTTGAACTCCTGGGCTCAAGCGATCTGTCTGCCTTGGCCTCCCAAAGTGCCGGGAACACAGCAGTCTTGTCGATCACACCTCACTGTGGACACGTGGATTTTGTTCCACTCTGGAAGCAGCAGTGCAAAGAACAACTCTGTACGTCCTGTCATTTCCCTCTTGCTTGGGTGTTACGAGCTACCTCTTCAGGACAAATTTCCACAAGTGGGACTCCTGGGTCAGAGCAGCCAGTGTTTCTCAAACCCTTGACACCTGCTGACATATGGTTTCGGGAAAGACCAATATGACACAGATCTATGCTGCCAGCGGCGATAAGAACAAGTCACACTTCTGCAGCTCACCAGCACTGAGTGTGACCACGTCTTGGGATGCTAATAGTTTGACTGTTACTGTCCCCATGTATTTACTGCTGTGTCTCCTCTCATCTGAATGTATTACCTGTTCAAATCCCCTCCTAAATCACAGCACCCCTGCAGGTGGAAAAGCCCAGTACCAGTCTCTGGTGGCCAACAGCGTTAGGTTACCAACCGGTCACTTTCTGGACCAGGTCCAAGACAGGATTAGGGTAGGGACCCCAACTCTCTCCCAGCGGCCCCCTCAGCCTCAGCTGCAGACACTGTCAGGCTGCCTGCCGGGCTCTCCCTCCCAGCCTCGGGATCACATGCCATGATCATGGCCGTATGCCTTGATCTAGGGTTGCAGAATGTGGGCTGAGCCACCGAGGAACACCTCCTGGCCTTGCGTGACCCTCGGGCTGGCTGCAGGAAGCAGGTGCTGCTGAAGCCATTTCTGGAACTCTGAGTCGCTTGCAGGTTTCTCCCTAATGTGGGGCAGTGATGGTGATGGGGGAGAGGGTGGGAGGGGGCAGTGGTCCACGGGCCACATGCCAGCTGGGGGCCACGAGAGACACAGAAGAGGTCAAGAACAGAATGCAGGCTCCTCTGCATGCCAAATGATCAGGGAAGGGGTGGGGGCACAGGAGCCAGGCACCAATGGCCAGGCAGTGCACACTGAGGTCACGCACAAGTACAGAGGACGTTGCCCCGGCCAGCTATGACGCTTTGGACAGGTTCCTTAATCCTCTGTGCCTCAGTTTCCTCATCTGTAAAATGAGATCATCGTGCCTACCTCATGGGGTTGTTGTCAGAGTTAAAAGAGCCAATTCATGAGCAGCTCTTCAGGCCAAGGCCACAGTGAGCAGAAAACAGAAACACTGGACAGGGTAAACACGCAGCAAACCCCAACATGCGGCAAATCCCAACATGCAGCAAACCCCAACACACAGCAAAGCCCAACACGCGGCAAATCCCAACAAGCGGTGAACCCCAACACGTGCTGAACCCAACAGATGGTGAACATCAACACATAGTGAACCCCAACACATGGCAAACACCAACACATGGTGAACCAACACACGGCGAACCCCAACACACAGTGAATCCAACACAAGGTGAACCCCAACATGTGGTCAACCCCAACACATGGTGAACCCCAACACATAGCAAGCCCAACACATGGTGAACCCCAACGCATGGCGAACCTCAACACACGGTGAACCTCAACACACAGCGAACCTCAACACATGGCAAACCCCGACACAAGGCGAACCTCAACACACGACAAACCCCAAAACATAGCAAATCCTAACACACAGTGAACCTCAACACATGGCAAATGCCAGCATGTGGCGAACCCCAACACATGGTGAACCCCAACAGACGGCGAACTCTAACATGTGCTAAACTCCAACACACAATGGACCCCAACACATGGTGAACCCCCACACAGCAAACCCCAACACATGCTGAACCCCAACACGCGGTGAATCCCAATACGTGGCAAATCCCAACAGATGGCAAACCCCAACACGTGGCGAACCCCAACATGCAGCAAACCCCAACACACGGCAAATCCCAACGCACGGCAAACCCCAACACGTGGCAAACCCCAACATGCGGCGAACCCCAACATGCGGCAAACCCCACCCCTACCCCCATCCCGCTAGTCTACAGCAGCCCAGGCCAAGCTAAGAATGTTTTTAACATTTTTAAAGCGTTGTTAAAAAATAACAAGGGAGAGTATGGGGTGCAGAGCCTGAGGCCGTGCAGCCCGCAAAGCCTACGGTATTTATGATCTGCTCCTGCACAGTTTGCAGTCCCTGGTCTAGTGGTACCAAAGTTTTCCTTGGAATCGTGTGAAAGGGGCAGGTGGTGTGGGGGACAAAGACCCAAAGGAGTCAGGAGCTGAGGCAGCAGGAAGCCAGTGTCGGGCAAAGCATCAGGGAAGGGGCCTGGTCCAGGGTACAGCTGCTGTGACGCCCTCGAGCCCCAGGTGGGCACCAGGCGGGAGCACTAAGTGGGAGCACCAGACGAGACCCCATGGGCGACAGCTGAGGACTCCGGGGACTGCTGAGGGGGCACTCTACTGACTCCTTCCACTGGCAACGTGGCAGGGTATGTCCCCAGCACATGGCACGGTCCCTCTCCATCTGGAGCTCAAGAACCCAGACCAAACAGGAATGTTGAGACAGCAAAGGCCTGCACACCAGGGAAACTGAGGCTGGAAGAAACAACGTGACTCATCCGAAGTCACCAAGCCATTCAAGGACAAGAACCAGGTGTCCTGACTCCCTCCTGACGACGCTCTAACCACACACTGACTGTGGGGTACACCCCCCATGGGCCTGGGCACCTGGCACCCCCCCCAAACTTCCTCTGTCCCCAGGCACCCTCATCAGACACCCTCCTGTGAGGTCACCCTGGCCTGGATGCAGGGCCCTTGAATGAGGCCCCAGGACAGGGACCCAGCTACCCCCCGCAGCATCATGCCCTTCCAGAGCCAGCCTTCCCTTCAAGAGCCATCCCCGAAAGCCTCCGTGGGTTTGCTCATCACATTTCCAGCACCCAGCAGGGCACGTGATGACTGTGAGTGAAGTGTGAGTGCATTGGGGCAGCCTGGTGAGGTCAGCTGTAAAGTGGTGTCCTCCTGGCCGGGAACCATGGCTCATGCCTGTAATCCTAGCACTTTGGGAGGCCGAAGTGGGTGGATCACGAGGTCAGGAGATCGAGACCATCCTGGTCAACATGACGAAACCCCGTCTCTACTAAAAATACAAAAATTAGCTGGGCGCAGTGGTGGGTGCCTGTAATCCCAGCTACGTGGGAGGCTGAGGTAGGAGAAGAGCTTGACCCAGGGAGTCAGAGGTTGCAGTCAGCTGAGATTGTGCCACTGCACTTCAGACTGGCGACAGAGTGAGACTCCATCTCAAAAAAAAAAAGGGGTGTCCTCCTCCACCCATTCTACAGGTGAGAAAGCAGAGACCTGGAGAGGCGATGGGTCCATCTGCCGTCACCCCGCTGGTCAGTGGCAGAGCTGGGACTCAACCCAGCCTTGTCAGGCTCCAAAGCCCGGGTTCCTCACACCAGCGCCTGCAGGGGATTCATGAAGGGGCTGCAGGCTCTGAGAACAGAAGATCTCCCGCGGCTGGGGCAGGGTGCATAGGCCTCTGAATGGCCCTCAGTCACCCCCAGCAGCGGAGGCCAGCCTCTCCCAGCTCCCAGTGCGTCTGTCACGTCCACTGCCATCACCCGGGCGCTGGCACAGACCAGGTCCTCAGCAGAACCCTGCTGGATGGCAGAGTGAACCCTGCTGGCCTGGCAGCGGGAGGGGCCCCAGTGCACCACGGCAGAGTCAGCCCTGAAGACCTTCCCAGTTGACTCCAGGAGCCTGGCCTGCAGAGGGGAGCCGGAGCGGGGGGCCAGGCCAGGGCTTCTGGCCAACAGGAGCAAGTGGGGGTTCTACTGGGGGGCCGTGATCTCGGGAGGACGGGGGTTCCTGGATTCAGCTCCACATTCCGCCTCCCGGAAGGTGGAGATGCGAGGTGGGGAGAAGGCAGGCAAGCGCGGACGCAAACAGCGCCGAGCCGCCAGCCTGTCCCCATCACCAAGAGCCCTCCACGGCCCTGCCAAGAGCCGGGCCAGCAGCGGGCTTGAAGAATAAACATGTCACAGCGAGGCCAGCCCGCCGGACCACTGGAGCCAAGAACCGCCGGAGGCTGTAAACAGTCTCTCCTTTTGGCCACCGACGCTGGCCCACCTCTCCGGGCTGGGAATTAGCACTTTGCCTGCCATAAAGAAAGGGCAGGCGGGCTGCGGGGGTTTGGGAAGGGGGTGGTGGGCAGGGAAGCTGGGCTGGCTGGGGGCCAGCACCTCCATCTTGGCGGCCTAGAAGCTTCCCTTTTTCTCCAAGAGGCGCTGGGAGATTGTGAATGAATGGGGCCTGCTGAGGACGCTGGGGGCCCAGCCGGGGAGGGGACAGGCAGGGGAAGGAGAGGAAGGCATGGGGGAGGGGCTGAAACCAATGCATGGGGGCCCCCCTGGCCTTGGCCCAGGGAGGCAGACGCTTTTCCAGCACGCCAAGCCCCACCTGGCTTGCGGCTGGATCTGGGGAAACCTGGGGCTTCCTGGGTGGGGGGTATCCAGGCCCCATCGAGAACCGGTTCAGCCACCCTGAAAAGCCTCTTACACCAACTCTTACTCTATCCCTGGCCGCTGGTTCCAATCTGGCTCAAAACCAGTTCTCCTTACTGCAACACAGACTTCTCAAAGGGCAGATGTGGCCCAGCCGTCCCCAGCTGAGACCCTTTCACCGTGCCCCGGCCCTTTAGATCAGGGCCTGAGTCTCCTGGCGGCCTGCAGCCCGGGCTTCCCCCTACACCTGCCTCCTTGCCAAACACAGGTCTCTCCACCACACTCGGTGCCTGCGTCGGGGCCTTTGCACATGTGTCCCCTCCGCCTGGGTGCTTCCTTCCCTCCCATGCCTGGTTCACTCCCCACCTTATCGTTCAGAACTGGGGTCAGCCTGCAGACGCCTCCCAGCCTCCCCAGGGAAGTCCCCACCTGCCCTGTTTGCTGTTTCTCTCCTTCCAAACCCCTGGCCCGGTGGCATGCTGACATTTGTGTGCTTTGGCTGCTGGCATCTGTCTCTCCACCGACTGGAAGCTCCATGAGGGAGGGCCGTGTCTGGTTTCGCACACCATGCTTCTGTCTTGCAGGCAAGTGACGGCGCTCAGTAAGTACGTGCTGAATGACTGAAGTGGCAGGTGAATGAATGGATGGACGAATGAATGAGGTGAACGGCCGTGTCACCTGGAAAGGTCACCCAGGGCTCAGTTCAAATGCCCTCCCAGTCTGTGAGGCTTTCACAGACGGGCCCCTGGGTCCCGCTCCCAGAGCTCCCCACAGGGCAAGCCCACAGGACACCCACTCACACTGACGAGGGGACACTGTGAGCTGCCCAGGGCAGGGGAGATGGGCAGGGGCCTCTGTGGCTGCCTCTTACTCTGTGTAGAGCCCTGGAGCCAAGGAGGGCTGTGGGGATGAGTGTGTTTGGGGGAAATTAAGGAAGAAGAAAAAAAAAAGCCCAGCCTGCTGTGACCTCAACTCCTGTCTGCTGTGTACCCTCCGCTGTTAGGCCAGGGGTCTAACCTCTCTGAACTTCACTTTCCTTATCAGCAAAACAGAAGAGGCTGGGCAGGGTGGCTCATGCCTGTAATCCCAGCATTTTGGGAGGCTAAGGCGGGCAGATCACTTGAGGCCAGGAGTTTAAGATCAGCCTGGCCAACATGGCAAAACCCCGTCTCTGCCAAAAATACAAAAATTAGCCAAGTGTGGTGGTAGGCACCAGTAATTCCAGCTACTTGGGAGGCTGAGGCACAAGAATTGCTTGAACCCGGCAGGCAGAGGTTGCAGTGAGCTGAGATCGTGCCACTGCACTCCAGCCTGGGCGACAGAGCAAGACCCCATCTCAAAAAAAAAAACGAAGCAGCAGCAGAAGTTGTAAACATGCTGCATGATGACAAATTTAGAGCCGAACACTCAAACTCTATAAAATATGTGAAGAGATTTATTCTTATCCAAATATAAGTGACCAGTGGCCCAGGTCACAACCCCAGGAGATTCTGAGAACATGTCAAAAACATAATTAATAAATTAATTAATTAATCAAATTAAATAAAAAACAGAGACGATGACGACAGCATTCACCTCTTCAGGGGCTGTGGGAGGATCCAGGGAGCCAAGAACATACAGCTACGAGCCCTGAAAATGAGTGCTTTTAGGATTCAGGCAAGCCACTTTTCGGGAACATTCTGGGGGGTTTAAAGGATTCCCTTTGGAATATCCCGGCCAGGGTCTTCAACTGCATGGACTCTAGAACTCTGTGTCTGTGGTCTTTCCCCAGCCCCTGACCCTAGCTGAGGGACCCTATAAATAGCTGTGAGCACACAGCATCCCTGACTGGCTGGGTTGGGGGACTGGGGGACAGGCCTGGCACAGCAGGGAATTCAGAGACATGTGAACCCCACCCCAGGAGCTCAGGTTGCTGCTGGGGAAACAGGAGTCCCCAGGATCCCTTCATCATTCTCCCTTGGGGAGAGGACACAGCCTGTTCAAGCAGAAAGCCCACAGTTCAAATCCTTCACCAGGAGACACCACTTCACCCCTGCTAGGATGGCTAGAATCAGAAAGTCAAATCACAGTAAGTGTTGGTGAGGTGGTGGAGGACTGGTACTTCAGACACAATAGCCTGGCAGTTCCTCAAAAATTAAACACAGAATTGCTCATATGACCCAGCATTTCCGCTCCTAGGAACCGAGAATTCCGAAGAGAATTGAAAATATCCATCCATACAAAAATGTGTACACACACGTTCACAGCAGCATTATTCACGGTAGCCAAAAGCCCACGGGCTGATGGTGGCTGAAGAAGACGTGTTTTCCATACAGTGGAGTCTCATCTGGCCATAGGAAGAATGAAGTTCTGATCACACCACAGCAGGGATGAACCTCAAAGACTTTTTGCAAAGTGAGAGAAGCAGACACAAAGACGGCGTGTTGTATGATTCCGTTCATAGGAAACATCCGGAAAAGAAAAAGCTATACAGACGGAAAGGAAATTCACAATCACTGGGCCTGAGAGGGGCGGGGACTGGGGAGCGGTGGCTTAACGGGCATGGGTGACCTTGGTGAAACTGGCTGGGCACGGTGGCTCATGCCTGTAATCCCAGCACTTTGGGAGGCCAAGGCAAGAAGACTGCTTGAGCAACATAGTGAGACCTCATCTCTACAAAAAACGCAAAAAGTGAGGCCCCATGTCTACAAAAAATACAAACATTAGCCAGGCATGGTGCTGCACGCCTATTGTCCCAGCTATTAGGGAGGCTGAGGTGGGAGGATCGCCTAAGCCTGGGAGGTTGAGGCTACAGTGAGCTGAGATCACACCACTGCACCCAGCCTGTGTGACAGAGTGAGGCCCTATCTCAAAATAAATAAATAAAGAAGTAAAATTTTATAAAACTGACTGTGGTGGTGGCACACACCTCAGTGAACTGCACAGCGGAGGCAGGTGAATCGTGTGGTCTGTGAATCACGTCGCAATAAAGCAGGTGCAACAAGGAAACCCCACTGCTGGCCTTGGCTGCCTGTCTGTGGAGTGGGGTGGTTCCAGGCCCGCCTGCCGCTCTTCCTCCCCTTACGTGTCCTGCACAGCTGTGTAACCTCCACCAAGGGCCTGCTAGCTTCCCACGGAAGAGAGAGCAGGGTCTCCCTCCATCCGTAGCCCAACCCACCCCCGCAGGGCCACAAGGGCAGGCCGTGTCCCGTGTCCTGTCCCCAGGCCTTGGCTCTGCCTGCTCACCACTGTTGCCAGGGTGCCACACCACCCTGGCATCCCACATCTGCCCCACCTTTAGGCTCGACCTGGACACAGGTGTGCCTGCTTCAGCCAGGAGCCCACTTGCACAGCCTGGCACTGTGCCCTGCGAAGCTATTGTGGGGCTGGTGGCCACCACTCCATCGAGGTGGCCATCGTGAGTGGATGCAGGAGGACAGTGGAGCAAAGATGGAAAGGGGGTGCCTAGGAGAGCGGCCCTAGTCAGGTGTGAGCTCAGAGCACAGGCGCCCCCACAGGAGAGGACCCAGGGCCGAAGCAGTGAGCATCTCAGGAGAAATCCAGCCCCCCTGCCACCGCAGAGGCCAGCTGGGGCCAGAGCCGCATTCCCCAGGAACACACAGATGTTCTGGCCAAGGAGGAGGGGGAGAAGTGGGGGAGAGGTGGGGGGAAGGGGAGGAGGGAAGGGGAGGAGGCAAAGGGAGAGGACAAGGGCTGGCTCTGACCTTCCCACAGAGCTGGGGCGCAGCCAGGAGGCCCACGGCCTGTCTCCAGGGCGGGTGCAGGACAAGGCCCGATCCCTGGCCTCCGCTCCCCTCTGCCAGGCCAGGATCCATGCTGGGCCTGGGAGCACAGCATCTGGACTCTCAGGAGGGTGCCGGGTGAGAACAGACACACACAGCTGGGTGTGATGGGCCTGGCTCCGGCCAGAGGCCCCCAGGTCCCTTCTGAGTGGCCCTCCCGGCACTCTGTGGGTCTGGGCTGGGGATTGAAGGGTCCCCCATGAATGCTAGCAGCCCCATGATTGTGGCAACGGAAAACATCCCTGTGTGGGGTGGGGTTCTGTCCCTGGTGAGCCCACAGCCTGGCAGGGAGCCTCAGGCTCTCCAGAGCCAGCCCCTCCCATCAGCAACGCCACGAGCCCAGGAGTTTGAGACCAGCAACACAGTGAGACCCTGTCTCTACAAAAAATGTCCCGTGGGCACCGAGCCCGCTCTCTCCCGGCCAAGCCAGGCCCTGTGTGCCAATGCCCCCAGCGACGGAAAGGGCTTCCTAGGCCCACCCTGGAGGCTGGGTGTGGCACAAGCGGGGAGGATGTACGATGCAGGAAGTCCCCAGAGACCCAACACTTAGGCCTCTTCCTCGGAAGGTGCCAGATTTCAGAAGGCAGTAGAGGCTGGGGAGGAGAGTCCCCAGGAGGGGACAGCCAGCCCCAGCCCTCACTGCCCGGGCAAGCCTGGCCCAGCTCCTCCACATGACAGGCCGCCCCGGCCCTGATGGGCCCTAAGTTCGTCAGCCCCACCACCTTCCGCCAGCTTGGCCAAGGCCCGGCACCACCCACCAGGATTTGCACTTACCTAAAGTTTTCCTTTTCATCAACTCACTTTAAAAACTCTTTAAACATTAAAATGCATCTCTGTCTCTTACCATCCACAGATCGTAACTAAGATATATCCAGGGATTGCATTATAAAGCCCTAGCTTCCTTATCTGCAAACCTGAAATCCCAAAGGCTCTGAAAAACTAAAAAAAAATAAAAATTCCTAAGTTTGTGGCAAAACACTTGGCCATGAGACTGCAAGCTGACAGACAAAGGCTAAGAGGCTTCCTCTCACATCTCCAACACACGCAGAAAAGCGAAGCTGGAGCCACGGAGGAGGCAGCGCCCAGCCAGGCTGAGTCAGTAGCCAACGGCCCAGCCATGTTCACTGTTTCGTTTTGTTTTGTGTTTGAGGTGGAGTCCCAATCTTTCGCTTGGGCTGGAGTGCAGGGACACCATCTCGGCTCACTACAGCCTCTGCCTTGTGGGTTCAGTGATTCTCCTACCTCAGCCTCCCGAGTACCTGGGATGACAGGCACCCACCACCATGCCCAGCTAATTTTTGTATTTTGGTAGAGATGGGGTTTCACCACATTGGTCAAGCTGGTCTCAAACTCCTGACCTCAAGGAATCCACCCACCTCGGCCAGGATTGAACCATAATCCCCGGCATTATGTTCACTTTCTGAAGTCAAAAAAAAAAAGAGAAACAGAGGTGCAAGGATCATCTGAGCCCAGTTCAAACCCAGCCTGGGCAACACAGGAGGCCCTGGCTCTTAAAAAAAAAAAAAATAGCTGCATGAGGTGGCATTGCCTGCGGTCTCAGCTACGCAGGAGGCTAAGCGGGGAGGATCACTTAAGACGGGGAGGTCAAGACTGCAGTGAACTAGGACTGAGCCACTGCACTCAAGCCTGGGCAACAGAGTGAGATCCTGTCTCCAAAATAAGGAAAAAAGAAAAAAAAGAAAGAAACACTCTAATCTCAAGGGTTTTAAGATAAGGGGTTACGGAGCCGTACAATGAAAATAAAACCAATACTGCTTCGCTCCGTTCTCGACACCGGCCCGCTCCAGGCTCTGAGCCCGGCACCAGGGTCGGTTCGTCTCCAGACTGGACAAACTCACAAAGCAGAGAGAGGCCAGGCCCGCAGGAAGGCGGTTTTGCTTCTGCTGGGGTCAGAAGCTCAGTGTGAGAAGAAGACAAGGTTCTGACGACGGACGGTGGTGACGTTTACCAGATTCCAGAAGGCAGTTGAGGCTGGGGAGGAGAGTCCCCGGGATGGGGACTCTGTAACTCTACACTTCACAATAGTTTAAATGGTTAATTTTCCATACATCTTATCGCAATAAAAAATGTTGAGGTTTGTCTGACCTACTGGCTCTTGAGATGTCCCCTTGCAATACGACTAAACGTGGAGCAGAAAGAATGCCTCATCCTCTTGGGTGATTTGCTGTCAGGGAATGGCGCGTCAGCCAGGCCCCTAGAAACATGTCATCTGGTTCAGCCCACACCTGGAAACACCTGCCCAGGGCAGACAGGTTGCAATTTAGAGAACAGGGCTCTGAGTTCAGGCTCTGCCTCCACTGCATATCAGCTGTGTGACGTGGGGGGAACCACGTGACCTCTCTGGGCAAAGCTTCCTCCTTTCTTCAAGGAAATGCAGGGTACCGGCAGCCACCGAGACCCAAGCCCTCAGGAAGACACTCTGCAGACATTAATTATTCTCCCTGTGATTACTCGATTAAAGGTACGGTTGGCGCAGCCCGTCTGACATGGGAGATGGGAAAAACGTCCAGGGTTCTACGAGGTCCCTGTCCCAAGGAAACTCAAGACCCCTGGTGGAAAGACAGAAAACTGGGTCCCAAGGACAAACCCGTGTGTTATGTGATAAAAATGGGATCTGAGCACATTTGAAAGTGGGAGGAGAGAGTGACAAGGTGTCGGCGAGCAGGTGAAGGGAAACGCAGAATTACCCTCAGCACGCAGAGGGAGGGATGACAGAGGAGACGAAGGCAGAAGGCAAGGTGACAGCCCACAGCTATTTTTATTTATGGAAAAAGAGAGCAAAGTCAGGCAGGGGCTGGTGGCCGCGTCTTCCAGCCCGAGTCTTGCATGTCCCCCTTGTCCTCCGTATCCCACAGTGGCCATCAACGCCGTCCTGTCACTGGTGCTCAGACCACTGCAGCAGCCTCCTCCCTGCTCTTCCAGCCACCAGCCTCCGGAAGCCACCTCGGTCTCCACGCAGGGGTCTGCCGGTCACATCACACCCCTGCTCAAAACCATTCCCCGCTGCGAGTGGCTGAGTGGGCAAAGCGTGCCTTCCGAATGGAATGTCCCAGCGTCGTCATTTTTGGATCCTGAGCTCCCACACTTAGACTTGAGAGAGAGAGAAAAGGAAGAAGTGCAAGGTCGGTGTTCCGGCCCACAGCACGTCTGCCAGGAGAAAAACACTGCACGTTACCCCAACGTCAGCGGGCAGGCCTCTTGGAGAACAAATGTGTCTCTTTTCCCAGCTAAGCCAATGCGCCTCTGATAAACACAGCCGGACACTCTGTTATGTATTCGTGCAGAGGGTGTTTACATTTCAAAATAGAAGCGTCGCCCTCCTTCAAGTCTTTTTGGTCAGAAGACTCAGCTCCATGCGAATCCCACAGTGGACAGAAGGAACCCCAAGCCGGGTGCCACGGCTCTCGCCTGTAATCTCAACACTTTGAGAGGCTGAGGCGGAAGGATTGCTTGAGTCCAGCCGTCTGAAGCCAACCTGGACAACATAGTGAAACCCCAGCTCTACAGAAAATACAGGCTTGGCTCAGTGGCTCATGTCTGTAATCCCAACATTCTGAGAGGCCGAGGCAGGTGGATTATCTGAGGTTAGGAGGTCGAGACCAGCCTGCCTAACATGGTGAAACCCTGTCTCTACTAAAAATACACACACATACACACATGCGCGCGCACACACACACACACACACACACACCAGCTGGGCATGGTGGCACATGCCTATGATCCCAGTTACTTGGGAAGCTGAGGCAGCAGAATCACTTGAACCCGGGAGAAGGAGGTTGTGGTGAGCTGAGATCGTACCACTGCACTCCGGGCTGGGCAACAGAGGGAGACTCTGTCTTGAAAAAGAAAAAAAAAATTAGCCAGATGTGGTGGTGTATGCCTGTAGTCCCAGCTACGGGGAGGCTGAGGTGGGAGGATCGCTTGAGCCCAGGAAGTTGAGGCTGCAGTGAGTCATGACCACACCACTGTACTCCAGCCTGTGCGACAGAGCGAGACCCTGTCTCAAAATAAAAAAGAAGGAACCCCACACTCCAGCCCACATTTTCTCAAAACAAGAGAAGCCTGACAAGGAGCAAGGGGCTAAAGGGTCGAGGTGGGGGGTGCGGGGTCTCTACAGGGTCGGGCGGAATCAAACTGGGCACTGTAGTCTCAGCAGAAAGAACCGGGGCATCCAGAGCTGAGTGGGCACTGTCCAGGGGAGATGGCAGCCTGGGGGCAGCAGTGAGTCCCCTTCCCAGCCCCAGGCTCTGGCCAGTAGAGCTCAGGCCACCTCCATCCCAACTGTCCCAACACGTCACCATCAGACACGCCCTGGCTCCACTCATCCACTTCTTCATGGCCTGTCTCCCCACTGCAAGGTCGGCTCCTGGCAGGCAGGGACTCTGGTCTGTACTGTCCACAGCTACGCACCCCCACCCTGCCCCAGGACAGGCCTGGCCCACAGCTGGGGCCTAGAACACATGATCCAAGGAAATGCCTCGCCTCGATGCACTTTGCCAGCCGCTCTCATCCCCCACTGACCTTGTTGGCAGAGAGGACCCTCTCCTCTCCCAATTTCACAGCCAGGAACACATGGCTCCACTCTCTCTGAGCCCTGGTCCCCATGGTTGGGAGCTACAGTGACACTGAGGGTCCACACAGGGTGTCCCTCAGGGTCACTGCAGCTCCCAGCCATCCCCAAGGCTGCAGGGAGACATGGCGGCTGGGGCCGGGTGGCAGCCAGGGTTTCTGATCTTCCTTCCCTTCTGCCACCCACGTAGAGGCTGGCTCCCAGCCCCAGGTACAAGGACGCTGACGGCCACGCCTGCATGTCCTGGCCACCCTTGGCTGGAGCAGGACTCACCCAACCGAGGGCGCTCTTAGTAGAAGGTAGGAATTGTTTGCTCCTCGGAGAAAAACCATTTGGTCTGTCACTGACTGTTATCTAGAAATTACCCTGTGTGCTCCCCACACATCCAAGACAGAAAGAAAACAAACCTTACAAGAACCATGCTGATTTTTGCTCCCATAGCCCCATGGGGACCCTGGGCTGCCCATGCCGCTGGGACAAACTCTCTCTCTGCTCCAGGCCAAGGATGCTCAGCTGTGACAATGTGCAGGTGGGGACCACCCCTCTAGAGCCCCTGGCCAATGGGGAGATGGGGCAGGTGGACGAAGGTGCCTGCTCCAAGGTGGCAGAGAGCCAGAACACCAGGACCAGGTGGATCCTGGAGGGAGCTGCCCAGCATAGGGAAGACGGACATTAGTCCTGCAGAGAGGCCAGCGCTCTTGTGACTGCCGGTGACAAGAGAAACACAGTCCTAGGACCCATCTTCTGGAACCAAGTGGAAGACCTAAATTATTTGGGTTTTAGGCCCCAGGCTGAGATAAAAGATATGGGATTCTAAAGCTAGACGTGAGGAACCTAGGGTGTCAGGAACCTTCCCCGCCCCTCCCCATGCAGATGGAGCGGGGCTCACTGGGGTCCCGCAATCGCCCTTCCAATGCGGATCCCCAAGTGGCTCTGGGTCCACTGTTCCCAGCCACCCGCCCATGCGTCTGGCTTCTCCGCCAGGCTCTGAGCTCCGTGGGCCTAGGACTTTCTTGTTCTCCCTGCGTCTGGCATGCAGGGGGTGCTCAGTAAGTGGCTGATCGATAAATCAGTCCCATCCAACCCCTCGTGTGACCCCACAGGAGACACGAGGTGAAGAGGCTGGCCGGAGGGCGCACACCGGGCTCTCCAGACTCCCCGCCCAGCGCTCATCCTCGGACGCGGCACAGGCTTCTCCAAATGCCCTGGACACATACTCACAGCGGAGAAACCCAAGCACAGGGTGACCTTCAAATTCAGCTCAAAATGGATTTTGCTGATCTTAATAAAAGATCTATTTAGCTTCTGAATGAGGGAATGCGAATTCCAGCAGGCCCCCTCTCCCCCCGTCTAAACATGCGGTCTAAACACAGGGCCCACTGGGACTCCCTCCCAGCGCAGGGAGCCTTGGCAAAGAATGGCAGAGTGTCGCTGGATTAATTTATGGAGCTGCTCAAGGTCTGGGCAGGTCTGGCTGCCAGCAACCAGGGAAAGAGCACGTCTGTGTTCCACCCATCGAGAAACAATGCTTACCAAAGGCCTCGGACAGAATCCAGAAAACTCTCCAAACTCCCCCAGGGCACCAGAGATTGAGCCAGCAGCAGCCACACTGAGAAGCCATGTTTTCCTTTTCTCCGTCAGATTAAAAAAGTAACACACATTCGTTGTGACAAGCCAAGACGCAAGAGTACACACAGGAACGTGACACGGATCGCCTTCCCCGCTTTCTCCTCCCCCGCCCCAGGGGTCAGTGCTTACAGTCAGATGCAGCCCCTCCGAATTCTCCATGAAACTTGTGAACAAGATGGAACGTGGAACAAAGTTCCAGAGGAGAGAAGGGCCTTCTCTCCCCCGTCACCTAAACGGGGGTTATCCCACGCACATCACTCACCATTTCGGGCCCTCGCTCGGGCCGGAACTATAACGCTAGCCCCAACCCTCTTCCCGCAAGCCCCAAGTCCAAAAGCTCTGGAAACCCTAAATTTTTCTTAACTCATTTGGCAGCAAAAACTGCCCTTCCCTGAGGCTATTTAGAGCCTCAGCTTTTCCCCACTGGGCATGAACCCTCCCATGTCTAGCTGCAGAAGCACGGCCGTGTTTGGTTATGGGATGCTGCCCCCACTCCACTGGGGTGTCGTGTCAAACAGCGTCGGTACTAAAGTCTCCGTCTGAGGGTCTGAGAACTCCTGGCTTCTGAGACGCATCTGGCCCCAAAGGGATCAGACCAGGGGCTGCAGGTCACAAGTGATGGGAATAGGAGCCGCCAGCTCTGAGTTGTTTTATTTTTTAACTCTGTGTAAATGGAATTAGGCTGCTGACTTTTGAAACACAGAGGCTCTCATTCTCTCTAACCTTTCCGGGACATTCTCAGCAGAGCTGTGCCCTGGGGCATCCTGAGTCTTCTCCCTCACAGTCAAGTTCATGGGGTTCATTCTGACCCCACAAGCGACGCCGCAGTGGCCATCCTCACTGGTGCATACGCACCTCCCGGAATCTTTACCTCTACAGGGGATTAATGGGGGGACCCAAATGCTGTGGGAAACAGAGGGCAGAAGAAGGCGGAATGGACGAGTGTACCACAGAGCAATACTCCAAGACTCGAAACCCAGGGCACCGCGTCCAAGTCCACCCCCGGCGTGACTCACAGCAAGTGACTCCACCTCTCTGGGCCTCAGGAACATGGGAAGCTGTGAGGCGGCTTCCAGCTCTCCCTTGACAGCTGCCACCCCTGTCCCGGTCAGGCCCCGTCTCCAAAGTGGTTCCTGTTCGCTTCCTCCTCTCCTTTTCCAACTCACCTGCCCAGTGCCACTCAGAAAACTCCCTCTCGTAAGACGTCTGGTTACGCTGCTATTCACCCCTGCTCCAAACACGCAGTGGCTTCTCAGCGCCTCAGTGAATGGAGCTCAAGCTCCTCTGTGGGATTTTCTAAATCCTACACTGAAAATATTAAAGCACCTGAATCTCACCAACCATAAGACAGCTGCCCTCACCTATGCCTGTTCCTCCTCCCCTCACATGCAGGCAGAGGCACACGCCTGATGGTGGAGTGTGGACGGGTCTTTTCTCACTTTTCCCACCTTACAAATCTCCTGAGTGATTCCTGTAATAGGAACAAGTCTTCATGAGAATCTGAAAGCTACCGGCCCCAGGACTGGCCCTGCCTGAGCTATGGCTGCCCCGAACACTTGCTGTTAGCCTCCTCTTAAAAAAATACACAGACAGACCTAGGCACCTTGGATCCTGCTCTCTAGACACTTTCCAGCCTTGGCAACAGAATTTCAGATTCTCACCCCAGAGAGAAGGTCTTTTCAACCAATTCCTGAAATACACTGCACAGAACAGAAGACCATCACAGTAGACATCAGTGCATTAAAGGCACTGATAAGTCCTGCAGCCAAAGCTCCTGGTTGGCTATCTTTAATCTACTGTTTCCCAAAGACATCTGAGCAAGAGAAAAAAAAAACATCCCAACCCAACACCCAAGGCACTAGTGCTCCTTGGCACACATGTGGGGGCCTGCTAAGTGTCCAAGGTCACCTCCCACACTTCCGGAGTCATCTCCTGCTCAAAAACCTTCCAGAATGCCCCCTGTCTCCCTGGGAACCGATCTGAATCCTCGGCCTGGTGTTTGCAATCAACCTCTTTTTACCTCTTAGAAACAGAAGCGTATTGTGGTTACTGCCTTGTGCAGACCTAGAAAACATAGTGCCAGATCAGGCTCTGACCTGCTGGGTGACGTTTAAGCGAATCCACTCCCCTCCCTAAGCCACCGTCTCCTCATCTACGAATGAAGGAACCAGCACCCCAGGACTACTATTTCTGGGTTCTAGTCTATACAGGGGTCTCAGCTCACAGCTGCAGTAGAGACCACAAGGGTGCGTGCACACAGAGTCCAAGAACAACAGCAAAGAGAGAAGGTGCCCACTCTCCTGAAGTGACGGGGGCTGCAGTCAGAGTCGAGCTTTGCTACGTACTGGCCGCATGAGCCTGAGTAAGTCCTTCACCTCCTGCAGCCTCATTTCCTTTTTGAAAACTGAAACAGGCGGCCAGGCATGGTGGCTCACAGCCCAGTGGCTCATGGTTCAGGGCGTGGTGGCTCCCAGAACTTTCGGAGGCCGAGGCGGGTAGATCATGAGGTCAGGAGTTCAAGACCAGCCTGGCCAATATGGTGAACCCCCATCTCTACTAAAAATACAAAAAATTAGCTGGGCGTGGTGGTGCGCGCCTGTAGTCCCAGCTGCTCGGGAGGCTGAGGCAGGAGAATTGCTTGAACCCGGGAGGCGGACTGAGCTGAGATCGAGCCATTGTACTCCAGCCTAGGAGACAGACTGTCTCAAAAAAAAAAAAAGAAAAATGAAACAGGCTATACACAGACGTACGCACACACAGACACACGCACACACAAGTGCGTGTACAACTGGAGAAGTCAGAATAAGACCAATGGATTGTGTCGATGTCCTGTGTTGACTGACGTTGTACTATGGTTACCCAAAAGGCTACCACTGGGAAAACGAAGTGAAGGGTACACAATTAACTCAAAATAAAATGCTTTTAAAAATTGGCTCTGGCCTGTAAACCCAGCATCTGGGGAGGCCCAGGTGGACACTTGAGATGAGGAGTTCAGACCAGCCTGGCAAACATGGCGAGACTCCATCTCTAGTAAAAACACAAAAATGAGCCGGGTGTGGTGGTGGTCACCTGTAATCCCAGCTACCCGGGAGGCTGAGACAGGAGAATCACTTGAACCCAGGAGGAGGAGGTTGCAGTGGGCCGAGACTGCGTCATTGCACTCCAGCTGGATGACAGAGTGAGACTCCATCTCAAAAAAAAAAAAAAAAAAAAAATGAAGCAGGTGAGCCCAGGAGTTTGAAGCTGCAGTAAACTATGATCACACCACTGTACTCCAACCTGGGTGACAGAGCACTATCCTGCCTCTAAAAGAAAGTAAAAAGTAACAACAAGAATAAATTTAGGCCAGGTACAGTGGCTCGCACCTGTAATCCCGGCACTTTGGGAGGCCGAGGCGAGTAGATTGCCTGAGCTAAGGAGTTCACAACCAGCCTGGGCAACACGGTGAAAACCCGTCTCTACTAAAATACAAAAAAATTAGCCGGGCATGGCAGCACGCGCCTGTAGTCCCAGCTACTCGGGAGGCTGAGGCAGGAGAATCTCTTGAACCTGGGAGGCGGAGGCTGCAGTGAGCCGAGATCGTGCCACTGCACTCCAGCCTGGGCGACAGAGCAAGACTCCATCTCAAAAAAAAAAAAAAAAAAGAATAAATTTAGAAACCCAGCAGGGATACTCATGGAGATATTGCAAGCCTTCAACAGGATAGTGTGTTTAGCATTCCTTCCAATGCCTATACATGTCGTGAGTGTTCAATAAACAGACACTGAAGAAATGAATGAATAGAGAAATGGAAGGTGGAGTAGGTGTTCAACTTGATGAAGTCTTAATAGTCAAGAAAAGGAAACCCTTTTGAAGTCTGACGGCTGAGTACACTGTAACCAGAGGGTTCCTGTGGTCTCCCGAGCACCGACGCCTTACCAAGAGGTGCCAGATGCCTGAGGAGGAGCCGTCTAGCAGGCTCCCAGTCCCCTCCAATAGCCCCCTCCTGCCCTAGTTGGCCAGAGGCCAGGCGGGCACAGGCACACAGCCAGCAGAACCAAGAACAGGAGTCACTCTTGTTCACAAGGGCATTTACACAAATCCAGCCTTCCTCCCAAAAGGGTGAGGTGGCTTCCAGCAGAGGCCCAGATCCTGCCCTGACCCCCACACTTTCTCTTTCTGCCCTAGTCCCTTCCAACACCTGGCCCAGGGAAGCCACCCAGAGGCTGCCAGAGAATGTCCCCCTCCTGGTCTCACCCCCTCTGCCACTTGCTGAGGCTGGCGAGGAGGCCAGGAGGCCCCCAGTCTCCCCAGGGACTGCAAGGTCACTCGATAAGAACCAAAGAGTGAGGGGGACAGGCCTGGACGGAGGCAGCAGAGGCACAGATGAGGTCCAAGAAGGCTCCTGCAGAGCCACTCACACTTGTGAAGCCAGAAACAACCTGGGTGGCCAGCAACAGGTGGCCACACGCAGCCAATGAAAGTCATGTTCTAGAGAACACTGAGCCACGTGAGGCCACGTGACAATACTTGGTACTTCGCTCTAACACGTCCTAACTTATCTAACCTTTGAAACCACCATACAGCAGACACACAGCTATTAACCTTCACAGATGGGGCAGTTCTAGCACAGAGAGGCTAAGTAACGGACCCAGGAACTCACAGCTAGCAAGGGGTAGAGCCCAGATTTGAACCCCAGCACCTTGCTCTATACTGCAGAGTCCTAACCCCTCTAAAACACATTCATGTTGTCCTGGTGAAGGAGATCAAAACGTGCAAGGTACAGCCTGGTCCCACCCACAGTACCGCCTACGTGTGTGCCAGGCACATGCCTGTGTGCTCCACAGTCTGCGTGAGCGGAAAAGGGCTGGAAGCGTCGGGTGGCGGCACCTGGGTCATTCTCCATCACCTCCTTATCTCCACCGTCTACATTTTCAACATGAATATCTTAGACTTTGGAAAAAGATTCAAAACTGCTGCCCTTACCCTCCTTGGTGCCCCGCCTGTCTGCACGTGCCCACCTACACCTGCACACCCCGGGAGCCCCGCTAATGCATGGCCTGAGTCCTTCAGGCCCCGAACCGTCCCGCCACCTGAGAGTCTATCTGTCACGGTGTCAGGGAAATCTTCCAGCCAGAAGCCTGGCAAGTATCGCCTCCCATACGTTTTGCATCGGCGCAAGTGGCCCTTCTCACCCTGGGTGCTCACTCTCAGGGTGAGGGTAAGTGCTGGCAGGACTGTGTTTGCAGCAACGGCGGGGGGGGCATTCATGCCAGGGTGTTAAGGGAACAGGAACAAGAGGCACAGTGGCATGGAGAGCTCCATCTCGTCTGGATAGAAAGTGCGCACTGAACACACCAAGGGGGAAACGCGAAACATCAGCAGTCGCTGCCTCTGAGCTGCGAGGTCGGGCTGGGGGAGCATCACCCCTTCATTCCACTCTGAACTTTCCAAAATTCCTGCAGCAATAATGTAATAAACATAAAAATGAAAGCCAACACGGCCGGGCGCAGTGACTTATGCCCGTAATTCCAGCACGTCGAGAGGTGGAGGCGGGCAGATCACCTGAGGTCAAGAGTTTGAGACAAGCCTGGCCAACATGGGGAAAGGCCATCTCTTCCAAAAATGAGCCGGGCATGGTGGTGCACGCCTGTAATCCCAGCGACTCAGGAGGCTGAGGCAGGAGAATGTGGACATACGTTTTTGTTTTTCTTGGGTATATACATAAGAGTAGAATTGCTGGGTTACATTATAACTTTATTTTTAAATCTATTTTGTTTTATTTTATAGATGGAGTCTTCCTGTTCTGTCACCCGGACTGGGGTACAATGGCACACTCACAGCTCACTGCAGCCTTGACTTCCTGAGCTCCAGTGATTCTCCCACCTCAGCCTCCCGAGGAGCTGGGACTAGAGGCACACAGTACCACACTTGGCTCATTTTCTATTTTTTAAGAGGCATGGGTCTCATTATGTTGCCCAGGCTGGTCTCAAACTCCTGGGCTTAAGCAATCCTCCTGCATCAGCCTCCCAAGGCGCTGAGATTACAGGCATGAGCCACCACTCCTGGCCCATATTCTAACTTCATGATTAACCTTTTGAGGAACTAGCAGATTATTCTGCAAAGAGGCTGCAACATTTCCCATTCCTACCAGCAATGTATGAGGATTCTTCTGTATGATTTGCTTTTAAACAAGGGGCACAGCAGGTGGGTAGGTAATCTTTATTTACATAACAGTACACATTCAATATCTATGAAAGTCCTTTTCTATCTTTGAGCCTTCATATCAAAAGATTATTTTAATACTTTTTTTTTCTTTCTTTTTTTCTTTTAAGACGGGGTTTCACCATGTTGGTCAGGCTGGTCTTGAACTCCCGGCCTCAGGTGACCCGCCCACCTTGGCCTCCAAAGTGTTTGGATTACAGGCGTGAGCCACCACGCCAGGACTTTTTTTTTTTTTTCATTTTAAAGGTGATAAATCCCAGCTCCTACACTTACTGCATGGTCATGGGCAAGCAGCTTAACTTCTGTGTGCCTCAGTTTCTCCATCTGGAAAACACTTGTGATTGTATCCACCTCAAAGTAGGGGTTAAGTTAGTTAATACATGTGGAGCACTTAGCCTAGGGTCTCTGGCAGTCAGTAAGCCCCCTGTGGTGTTAGCATTTTTTTTTTTTTTTTTTTGAGATGGAGCCTCGCTCTGTCACCCAGCCCAGGCCAGGGTGCAGTGGCACCAGCTCGGCTCATTGCAACCTCCGCCTCCCTTGTTCAAGCGATTCTCCTGCCTCAACCTCCCGAGTAGCTGGGATTACAGGCACACGCCACCATGCCCAGCTAATTTTTTGTATTTTTAGTAGAGACAGGGTTTCACCATGTTGGCCAGGCTGGTCTCAAGCTCATGGCCTAAAGAGATCCACCCACCTCAACCTCCCAAAGTGCTGGGATTACAGGCATGAGCAAGACACTATAATCCTAACATATATTTTGTAAAAGAACGGAACTGACACCGAAGCAGCTGTCAGTGGCTGTGATGGGACCTTGGGCCACCCTGGAGATGAAGGAGCACTGGGTCTCCAGGATGCTGCTCACCATCAGCCCCACACTGGTGAGTCCTGCCCTCTGTGCCCTGGGCCAGGAATCCCACATAGGCTTGGCAGCTGGGGCTGACCTCCCATGGCCCCTCAAATTGCTAATGCAAAAATACCAGGATATCTATTGCCAGAGGGACAGTTTTGGCTGGTGAAGCAGAAATTCCCAGGGCACTGGCATTCTGCCTCAGCCTCTGACAGGCTAAGTTGTGGGCAAGTCCCTTTCCCTTCCTGGGCCTTGGAGTTCTATTAGATATAGTGAAGAGTGTTAGACTCAAGTTCACCCAGTTCTGTGACTCTAAACAGACACTCAGATTCGTTAAAAATACAAAGACAAGTGAAACTGGAATTTCAATCAAGGTTATGGATACAGCATACTTTGTAGCAAAAGCAGAGAAGGTCATAAATACTTTAAATAGTAGATACTTTGAAAAAGAAATTAAATGTAACATTATTAAATGCATATGCTCCAAATAACACTGCCACTAACATATGAGAGAGCCAGCAATTTTTTACAATCTGTGATTCTGAGATAAAGTAGTTATCTTCTCTGCATTAAAAAATATTTCAGTTCAGTATCCTTCTTGCTTATCTAAGTTGTCAGAAAATCTACTCAAGCCAAAGGACACTCCATCCGGACTTCACCAATGTCCATCACATGGGCAGGTGATAGAGAAAAATTGCTTTAGCCTCTGCTGGCTCAATGCACAGAGAGACGATCATGCCTGGAAAGTGTGCCCTTAGGACTGGCTAACTTGGAACAATCCTGGTGTTTTCACACACACTTATTTCTCCTAGATTTGCAAACGTAGAACATGATAGGTGACGAGTGCAAAGGAGAATACATTTCAAGCCCCCCAAAAAGCTGATTCAGAAACTTTAAAGAGGTAACTCTCTAAAATATAAACCTTTTGGGAGATTAATAAAATTCCTATACAGGTTTAGAAAAGAGAAAGCACCAATTACCAATATCAAGAATGAACGAGGGGACATCAGTACAGAACCCACAGGCATTAGAAAGAGAATAAAGAAATAGTAAGAACAAAGTTGTATCAGTTAACTTGACTACCAAGACAAAATGAATACGCTATTTGAAAACAATAAATCACCAAAACTGACTTAAGAAGAAATAAACCTTATGGGAGAATTCTCATTGTCAGTACATCAAGACAATGGCCAAGTTTCCCATCCAATTAGGAAGGTAATTCAGAAAAAGATTACCAGCTGGAACAGGTTTTGAAATGTGGACAAACCTGGTTTGTTTTGGCAGTGATGTCTCTTAGAAGTTTTATTTACTACGCTTTTTAAAGATCCACTTAATGCCATTTTTATTGTTTTTCCCTAACCTCCCATTTTCACAGACTTCGACCTTGCCAGCTGTGGTTTTGCCAAGTGTCATGCTTTTCAGGAATGCCACTCCTATCACTGGCAAGGAATCACTATGTACAATGCACAAAAGAAAAACCAACAGAGAGTCAGTGGGTAAAAATTCCAATTTTAGCTATTTTTTCTATCTAGTTGGAGAAACAGGGCTTACACATGTGATTCGATCAGAAGACAACATGAAGCCACAAAGAATAAAGTGCTAAATTATGAGCAAATGTCAAAAACGCTGCCTGTAGACAAGTGTCCAGGTTGGCCAGGAGAGGGAAGAGAAACTTCAGCTGGCAGGTGTTAGCAAAGAAGGCTCCCTGGAGCAGGAAAACAGACAGAAACGTGGAAGAAAGAGCATGTGTCAAGACTTAACGGTGGGAACAAGCTCAGCTGTTCAAGGAATGGTGAGGAATTGGCTTCTGTCAGCCACTCGAGTCTGTGCAGGGAAATGTGTCTATAGCAACGGCTGTTTACATTGTGGGAGTCACATGACCCCCACAGTGAGTCTGATAAAAGCCACTGAGCCTCTCCCCAGAAAATGCACACATGCACCAGATTTTACATTAAATTTTGAGGGTTAAGCAAGGTGAATGTGAGAACAGAGGTAGTGTTGAGAATGACAGATCTTTGTAAACTTCCCCCCCCCTTTTTTTTTTAAGATAAGAGATAAGGTCTCACTCTATGGCCCAGGCTGGAGTACAGTGGTGTGATCGTAGCTCACTGCAGTCTTGAACTCCTGGACTCAAGTAATCCTCCTGCCTCAGCCTCCCCAGTATCTGGAACTACAGGAGCATGCCACCATGTCTGGCTAATTTTTAATTTTGTTTTGTAGAGATTCGGTCTTGCTATGTTGCCCAGGCTGGTCTTGAACTCCTGGCCACAAGCAATCCTCCTGCCTTGGCCTCCCAAAGTGCTGAGATTACAGGTGTGAGCCACTGTGCCCAGACTCCCTAGCTCTTTCCCATAACCTGACCTAAAAGGCAGCCCTCCTGACTCACCTGGACTAAAAGGGTCTAGGTCCCCATGTTTTTGAGGTCTAGGTGCCAGCTCTCAAGAACAGTGGAAACAGAAAAACAGAAAAGAAATAAAAAATAGCAAAAGTAATGCTATTTATTCGAGCATTAATTGAGCACATACTATGTACTAAGGCCTGTAACACACACACTACTGTAATTCTCATATACAGATGAGAGAACAGGGCCCAGAGACAGACAGACGATCAGCTGCTGCCCAGTACCCAGCAGCCCCATGAAGGACCACGTGCCTGAATGCCCTTCTGTCTCTTGAATGAGCACTGGGAGCCCACGGGGGTTGAGGAAGTCTGGATCCCAGGTACCCTCCAGCCATTTGCAGGTTTCCATCCCACACCTGCCTTCCCTTGGATGATAGTGGCCACCACCTGGCAGCCACTGTGAACAGGGCCCAGCACCCTGCAGGTGGTACCAAGGCTGAGATGTGCCAGAAGCCTGGGGACAGGGGTTCTGCTACAAAGCCAGAGCAGTCAGGTGGGGACAGAAAGGGTTATCCTAAGAGTGAGGGACACAGGCCCCTTCATTCCCAGAACTTTTGAGTGGACCCTCGGCTACCTCACCCTCCCTTTCTCTGGCCCAGGTAACCACAGCGATCATTTCCGGAGTCTGGACCATAGGCAGGGCCCTCGGTTGTGGCTTCACTTGCTCCATGTCCCACAGCCCTGAGAGGTCGGTCCCAAGCCCGTCCCTGTGTGTGGGTGAGGAGCCCGAGGCCCAAAGAACGGAGAGACCTGCTGAGGGCCGCCCAGATAGAAGCAGGTGGGTGTGAGACCTGACGTCCAAATACCCTTAGGCAAACCACACCTCTCCCAGTCAGGAGCAGACCAGCACACCTTCCCTGGAACCTGGGTTTCTCTGACACAGAAAAGGGACGGTACTAGCGCCGGCCTCACCTCCTTTTGTAAGGATGGCTGCAGAGCCAGGTGACTCTCAGCAGGAACGGGCTTGGTCATGGAAAAATCTAGGAAGCCAGTTTTTAAAGTCCTTCTTTCTCTTTCCCCAGAGCAGGGCTCTCAGCCCAGACAGTGGGGGCCCCAGTGCTCCCTAGGGCCTTGGACCAGTCTGAAGCTGGCCTCAGCCCTGCCTGGCCTCGCTCGGTCCCCCCACTGCCCAGGGCCCCCGAGCCGCAGGGCTGCCGGCTCTGCTGCTGCTGACGCTGCATTCCGCTGGCCTGATTAAGGCCCTGGAGCTGCTGCAGCCGGAGTCACAAGGGATCCCATCACGCCTCCTGGGCCCCGAGCTCCGGGAACCCGGACACCACAGCCGGGCAGCAGGGTCGCTCCCATTAGCCATCTCCAGACCTGGAGGGGACAGGGGCAAGAGGCACCTCAAGGAGGACCGCTCCCTGGAGACACCAAGCGTGGCTGCGTCACGGCACCAAGCCCGGTGCTGGCCTGGCACACACTCAGCAGGGCTGGCCTCATCCGCTCGCGACACTCACCCTGAGGGCCTGGTGGGAAAGAGGAAGTCAACTGCCCTCGTACACTAATAAACCATCCTGTTCACAGGGTCAATGAGATAATGTCTCGTAACTGATACGTGGCAACTGTCACTTGCGATTTCCTTATCACCAACACCACCATCATCATCCTTACTGTATTTCACTGATTTGAAGACCCAGACTGTTCAGATTTTTTTTTTGTTTTTTTGATATAGGGTCTTTCTGTGTCACCCAGGCTGGAGCACAGTGGCACAATCATAGCTCACTACAGCCTCAAACTTCTGAGCTCAGGGCACTTTCCCACCACAGCCCCATGACTAGCTGGGACCACAGACGTGCGCCACCACACACGGCTAATTTTTTAATTATTTGTACAGATGGGGTCTCACTATGTTGTTCAGGCTGGTCTCGAGCTCCTAGGCTCAAGCAATTCTTCCGCCTCGGACTCAAACTGCTGGATTACAGGCGTGAGCCACCGCACCCAGCCTGTTTTACATGTGAATGTATCTGAAATGTGAAATCAGGAAGAAATCTCACAATGGGGGAGAGTCAGTCTCCCAGGCAGCATCTTCTCAGGTCTAGGCGGACAGAACAGTATCAGTGGTGACTGTGGTCTGATGTCACCGCCGGTACAATCGTGGTCCCTCACGCTGGCTTCCCCCTGCTCTCATCTGGCACATAGTAGGGACCATGAAACTGCTGACTGAACCCACCCATCACCCCTGCTCAGGCCTCCGCATCCAGAGCCCATGGCAGAGACGCCCCTCACTGTGTCAATTTCCCTGTAAACGTCTCCTAGGCAACGGCCCTCCCAGCCCCTGCAGGGCCCTCTAGAGTTTCCCAGAATACCCCCAGCCTGCCACCAGCACAGAGCCCCCGAGGAGCTTCAGGCCGCAGCCTGTCGAGAGCGAAGCACCAGGAAGTGGATTTGGCTTAGGCTCCCAAAAGCCCACACAGAGCAGGAGAGCCAGAGACAGGGGACATTTCTCCTGCCATCCCGAGAAATTCTTATGACATGTGAGTCCTGGGAAGATCTGGCCAATATGCTCAGAACCATCTCACCAAACAGGGAGACGGCGCCAGGAGTCCCAGAGCTCCAGCTTAGTGAGAAGTTTCCAGCAACTGTTCCAAGCGTGCTCAGCCCAGCTCCCTGCAGGCTGCAGGCCAGAAACTGGGCTCTGCGTGGAGGTGACTTCTGGGGCTGCTGGGAGGTCCTCTGCCAAGGGCGGGCAGGGGTTCAGCTCTGGCCACCTGGCAATCATGACACCAGAAAGTCACAGGGAAGGGGCGTCTCTCAGACCCATGACCCCAAAGCAACTGCTGGAGTAGAGACAACGTGTGTGCAGCTGGGCTTAGAAGGGAGCACTTTGTCCCTGGAGCTGATACCTGTATGGCCTTGCGCAAGTCACCTTCCCTCTCCAAACCTCAGAGACCTTAGTTTCCAGATGTGAATAATTCAGATACAAGAAGCTGCAAGACAAAGATGCTGGCAGAGGTGGAGGAGCTGCAGCACAGTGGGAAACGGGCCAACTCATCCAAAAGACAAAACTATCACAAATGTGCAAAATCCACAGTGAAAGACTGGACAAAACTAAAGGGACAAAAAGGCAAATCCAAACTGTAGTAGATCTTAACACTCTTTGCTCAGTAACCGATAGACCCCCAAAAAAACCAGTAACGACCTAGATAATCTGAACACCACTACCAACCACCAACCTCCTCAAATTAATTGATATGTAGAGAACCAACTACTGCTGTTTCCATGTCCTTTTCAAGAGCTCATGGTCCTTTTATTAAGAGAGTACACTTAAATGTAAAAGGATTAAAGCCTTACGGAGTACCTGGTCACAGAAGTCAATCAGAAATCAATAACCATAAGATATTAAGACAGGCCAATGTTTGGAAATTAAGCAACATACTTCTAAATAATTCACAGGCAAAAGAAAAAACACAAGGAAAACTGAAAAAATATTTCAAATGAGATGAGAATGAGAAATGACGTATCACAGTGTGAGGTGCAGCTAAAGCAGCGCTTAGAGGAACATGCGTAGCTTTAATTGCCAATATTAAGGTAGGGATAATCATCCCTCCCATGCAGAATTTTAGAGAAAAATAAACGAGCTCTCATGGGGGCAAGAGGGGATCATATGGGGGATGCTTAGCAAATATACCAGTGCCTGGCCCCCTTCTTAAGTATAATTTAGCAGGTATCGTTGAGGCTTGAAATTTCTCTCTCCACATCCTGAGGGACAACATGACTTTGCAGGTTCCCCTCTTTCCTCTTAGAGAATACTAAGATCACGAATTTGCCAGGCATGCAGGGGAGGGGGGAGTAGAGACATCAGAAGATACCACCAGCAGAGTCACTGGTGGGGGCCGCAGGTGTTAGCTCCGAGACAAGGTGATAAACCAGAACCAGAAACAACAGAAGGGAAGACAGGCCTGAATCACAAATGGAGTCCAGCAGCCCCTCTCAAGACTCCTCCTCAGAACTCCCCGGGCAGAATTCTCAGAGCTGTAGAGGACCCTGAGAAGCCTGTCATTCCTTCCTGACACATCACAGGTAATGCCTGGCTCCGGAGGGAGTGAGTTCTCTATCCCTAGAAGGATTCAAAGGAAGACTGAAGACTCACTGGGGAAAGATGAGATGAACAATTACTGAGTTTCTACCGGGGCTTGGTCTGTGCAGAACACGTCAACAGCTTTGCCTCACCCTCATGACATCTCTGTGAAGAAAGTTTTAGAAAGGAGGCTCAGGGAGGTACTTGGGAGCCAGATTTTGGGCCAGACACACAGGGATCCCGTGCCAGCTCTGCTGCTCCCCAGCTCTGGCCTTGGCACGTGTTTCCACCTCTGTGAGCCTCAGCCTGCACATGTGTAAAATGGGGACAACCATCTCTAAGGCAAAGGGGACATCCACGTAGGTGAGCCATCATTTCTGTCCCGGCTTTACAGCCAAGCCTAAAACAGGCCAGGTGACTTACCCAGTGTCACACAGCAGAGAAGGACAGGTGCAAACATGTATCTGAGTCCAAATGGCCCCAGGGCATGGAGGAGGGACCCTCTGGGGCCACAGACAAGAACCCAGAGGACCACAGGGGTGAGGGCAGAGCAGGGAGGGGTCTGGGTGCCCGGCTGTGGAACACCAGCCTCCCCACACCCTGTCCCGCACCTTCCATCCCCAGTCACTGTGCCCACCTCCTTCCTAGTGCAGCCCAGCTGGACTCCAGAGTCTGTGCTAAGTTGTGTCTTAAGACAGACACCACTGTGGCCAAAAGGAAGCGGTGGCACAGGTGAGAGCTAGGCTGGCACATGGGCCCTGCCACATTCACCTCCAGGCAAGAATGTGAGAGTGTGTGCATGAGTGTGCCATGAATGAGAGGGTGTGCGGGAGTGTGTGCATACAGCTGTGTGTGAGGACATGCGGGTGTGTCACTGCAAATGACTGTGCGAGTGTATGAGTGAGAATGTGGGGGAAGGGGGTGAGAGGACAGGTGTGCATGGAAGAGCAGGCATGTGAGCGTGTGGACACAGCCGTGAGGGAGGCGGGAGTGTGCGGGTGAGCAATGCATGTGACCGCGTGTGCAACAGTGAGTGTGCATACAGATGTGTGGGTGAGAATCTGCATGTCAATGTGTGTGCACACAAGTGTGAGCGTGACGCATGAGAAGAAGGTGCAAGGTGCACGTGTGTGAGGGAGAGAGGTGGGTGTGCCGGGGTGTATGGGTCGGAGGGGTGGTGGGGGCATAACCACCTCACCCTGTGGATGCCGGGGGAGGAGGGGCTTCATTCCCACCTGGGGCGTCCCTTAGCAATCCGCTGTCGGTCCCAGGCAGGCAGCCCAGCATGCTCGTCAGCTTGGCCTGCCTTTCTGAAGACCTACACTGCACTAGGTCTGAAGCCCTAAAGAAAGGCCTGGTTCACTCTGTCACCTGCCGAGGGACAGGTGAGCAGCCAACGTGCTCCAGGTCTCTCCCATTAATGGGAAGTGCTCTTGGAGGAGGTATCCGCAGTCACACCCCTGGGTGCTCATAAAACCAGATCCCGCATTGACCCCACTTACAAATCAGAAAGAAAATGCGGTTTCCGGAAGAGAAAGAGGTTGAGGCATGGGAGAAGCAGCGATTACCCCTGAAGGGACCAGGCCGCCCAGGGAGTCAGTGGCACCCTCTCTGAGTGCAGCCTTTCACCATGGGGCTCACACGTGAGGCCACCCGAGGGCCAGGCCTGACCCCCCTCCGTCCTCTGGAGCCTGCCCGGTTTCTCGGACAACAGGGCTGAACCCAGAGTCCACCGTGCACGCAGCGGCACACCAGCTACATTCTGGGCTTGTGCAGGAGGCTGAATGGTGGGCATTGTTTCCACGATGGCACCTCCTCCTCCCGCAGGAGCCCATACGCCCCAGCCTCCTGGCACAGGTGGCTCCCCGGAGCCCTCACTGTCCGCAGCGCAGCTCCCGCACCTGGTGTGAACGGCCTTGCCGGGGACGCCACACGCAGCCTGGAGGCAGAGCACGAAGCCGCACTCTGGACGTTCCAGGCTCCCTTGTGCAGAGGCTCCCGGCGAGTCGCACAATTGCATAAAAGAAAGAACAGCCTACACCTGTGAGACGGTCCCTCTCAAAGGGCAAAGCACGGCTGGAGAACGTGGCAGCTCAAAGGGACCGCAGTTCGGAGAGCTGGCATGACAGCCGTTGCAAGGCCCCCCACGCTCTCGGGACACCTGAACCTGCACCTGTCCTGCGCTGCCGCCAGGTGCCTCCTGGCCTCCCTTTGCTGCTTTGCGTGGACCCTAGGAGCCCTCCCAGTCCCATGGCCCGTCCTGTCACATCTGCAAGTGTAGAGGCCCCACACCACTTCCCAGCTGCTGCCCTCATCACTGTCACTTCCCCACACAAGCCTCGAAGCCTGCAAACCTTCCCCCCTGAAGCGGGAGACGAGGCTGATGGGTGTGGAAGGGCGAATAAAACGCCGCAGCAGTGGTGTCAGCCCTCTGACCCTCTCCCTCCAGAACTGAGAGCCTTCCTGAAAGCTGATGCCAGGGACCATGGCAGCCTCCTTCTGTGCTAAATCAGGGGCCGGGCCGGGTGGAAGCCAGACTCCGCAGGGGCTGCGTCACCGCCCAGAGGCACCCCTTAACTCCAGGCCAGGGGAAAGGCTGAGGCGGTGGCAATGGACTGACCACTCCGTCACCTCCCAGCCCTGCCAATGAAGGCTGGCACCTCTACCTCAAACTCCCTTAGGTTTCTGAGCCTTGGCCTCTTTATCTGAAAAGTGGGAATGATACCATCTGCCCAGGGGGCAGTTCACACCTCCATCTGTGGTCAGAGGTGGGGAAAATTGGCGTCTTGCCCAAGGTCACCAAGTTAGCCGGTGGCAGCGTGAAGCCCAGACGGGACCTACAAGGATCCCGGGGCCAGCGGACGTGGTGGGCAGCTGCGGAAGCTGGGGCTGATATGAAACACACAGCCCAGGTTCACCTGCTCCCAGCTTTCCAAGTTCAACATCACGAAACACATGTTATTTCTAAATGTAAAATATGACACAATCTGAAAATGTCTTTAAAACGTTGAAATGGTTCCTACAGTATAATAAATTGGCAGGCAGCATCCCAGCATACATTTAAGGAGTGAAATAAGGACTTTTTAAGGTGACATCACTGGTATGTACATTCCAGAAGAGGAAGCTTTTCTACATTCGTCACTTAGTTAAATCCTAAGAACTCATTGGCGACCCCTCCTCCAGGAAGCCTTCCTGACCCCATCTATCTTCATCTTCCTGGCAGCTCCAGCCCGCCTTCCCATTGAGGAGGGATGTGGTGAGCAGGTCAGAGTGCAGATGCTGGAGCCAGACAGCCTGGCTGTGGATCCCAGTTCCGGCGCTTCCCGGCTGCCTGACTTTGGGCGAGTGACTTAACCTCTCTGTGTCTCAATTGCCTTGTCTATGAAACAAGTAACCCCACTCATAAAACAGAGAGATGGTTAGATAGTTAGATGGGGCAGTGCAGGCAAAGCCCTTAGGGCAGTGGCTGGCACAGGTGCACACTCTCAACACCGTCTGCTGCTGCCACTGGCACTGGCATCCCCTCAGCCCTTGCCGCTCTCATCAGAGCCCGAGGGCTTGGGAGTGGAGAGCTGGAACCTAAATACCCTGTGCCAACAAATGACCTAATGACGGGCAGGATAGTGTGGCCTCAGTGGGTGACCTTCGAGGGGTCGCCCTTGGGCCCTGGGCTGCCTCTCTCCCCAACCCACTCTCACCAAGTAGAAACAGCTGTAGCAAGAGGCACCGGCCCTGGGCCCTGGCTTGGCAGAGCTGAACACCAACCCCAGCCTTTGTGCCACTCTAACGAGGTTCTGTTCCTCTCGCAGGAAGCCCAATCCAGCAAGCAATTTCATCAAGAGCTCCACGCCAGACAGGCCGGGCAGCAGAGCTCAAAACAGTCAGGGCAGCCAGACCCCAGGCAGGGAACCTGAGAGCCAGGGGCTGACAGAGCCAGGCCAGACCCCGAACCTCCCGGAACTTCCTGCCCCACAGCCCCCTGCCAGCACGTGCAGAAAGACAAGACGGCTAGCAACTGTCCGCTGCACAGGAGCCGGGGCTCAGCTAGTACTCTGCAACCCGCCCCTATTTTCCAGAGGGGAGAGCTGAGACCCGGCCAGGGTACAACATCTTGCCCAAGGCTGCAGTGAGTGTTGGGGCCATAACCCAGAGCTTCTAATGCCCAGGGCTGTAGCTGGAGCAAGCCACAAGCCCCCAGAGCCCATGCAGCCCCCTTCTCAATTCTTAGTACAGCTCCCCTCGTCCCAGGGAGAACAAACACGATCGCTATCTTCAAACACAAATCCACCGCCCGGAGACCAGGACCAGGAGGACGGACTGCAGACAGAGTGACGAAACAAGGCTTCCAGCAGTCCCCAGCGCGACCTTCCCAAACCTAAGCGCTATCACGTCACTTGCCTGCTGAAAACCCCAACGGGAAAACCGTCCTCAAAGAGTTAAACCGAGTGACCCGAGGACTCAGCAACCTTACTCCCAGGGAATACTCAAGTAAATACTCAAGGGAAATAATACCGCAGGGCATACTCAAGGGCAACGCAGACACCTCTCCATACCAACACCATGTGTGTTCACGGCAGCGTGATTCAGAGGAGCCGAAAACTGGAAAGCCAGCGTCCACGCACTGACGATGGAGACGCAGACGCGGCCCACCCACACGACGGTGCCTGACCATGACATGGATGGAGTTCTGATCCACACAACACCGTGGCTGAACCCTGAAAACATGATGCTGCATGAAGAAGCCGGTCACAAAATGTCACATATTAGATGATTCCATCTACAAGAAACGTCCAGAACAAGCGGATCCATCAAGACAGAGGGCAGATGAGTCGGTGCCAGGCGTGGGTGGAGGAGGGAACGGGGACTGACTCCTGATGGGCACAGGGTCTCCTTTAGGGGTGACAGGAATGTTCTGGAACTGGACAGTCATGGTGGTGCACAACTGTGACTATACTAAAACCCACTAAATTGTACATTTTCAAAGGGTAACTTTTATGGTGTGTGAATTAGATCACAAAATAACAACAAAAACCACAGTGCTTTCTCCAGGCCAGCCTTACAGTCCTGGTTCCTACCTGACGGGTCTGCAGCTGCTGCTACGATGGACGGTGTGCCCCTCATTCCTCCCTGCCCTGCACACTTCCCTCCTCACTCTGCCTCAGTCCCACCTCGAGCCCCCCCCACAGGACCCTCCTCTCTGTGCAGGTGGCAGGCGCCCCCCACTCCTCTCTCCAGCCACTCTGCTGGCCACTATCACTACCCCCAAAACCCTGCCTGATCAACCCTGGTTGATCACTGCTGGGTCCTGGTGTCTAGAGCAGGGCCGGGGGCACAGTGGGCACTCCGTAAAGACAGGCTGGGCACACTGGGCACTCAGTAAACACAGGCTGGGCACACTGGGCACTCAGTAAAGACAGGCTGGGCACACTGGGCACTCAGTGAACACAGGCTGGGCACACCGGGCACTCAGTAAAGACAGGCTGGGCACACCGGGCACTCCGTTAAGACAGGTTGGGCA
>PVKV010014057.1:27255-57829 GCA_004027835.1 Alouatta palliata | reverse complement strand
GGGGAGGGATAGCATGGGGAGAAATACCAGATATAGGTGATGGGGAGGAAGGCAGCAAATCACACTGCCATGTGTGTACCTATGCAACAATCTTGCATGTTCTTCACATGTACCCCAAAACCTAAAATGCAATAAAAAAATATATATATATAAAGAAAGAAAGAAAGCCACTATCTTAGAAGATGCAGTCCAAGTGGTAATTATGCTCCAAGAGAAACCAGAGAGATTTAGGAGTGCTTTACAGGGGTTCAGACCAGTAAAAATGGGCATATCTGATGAAAAAGACTTCCTGAAAGTCTTGAATAGCTAAAGAAATGTCCATCATAATGAACATAAATTCAAATTTTCCTGAAATTTGAGGATTGGTAATGGCTACAACTACTTCTGAGGTTGCTAGTATAAGTCATAACTATATTTTAAGTATTAAAGAGTGCTGGGACCATAGAAAGTGGAGGCCAAGGGAAAAGCCAGCCAAGCACACCTGAGAGTGGTAGGACAAGGGACAGCTAACCATGGATCAAGGCCGCTTGAATGTCTTGCCGTGGTAGAGTTAGAGTGCATTGGCTGCCCTCTAAAAGGGGCATAGCCTCATTTTGTGGGGTCACTATCTATGGAATGTCTTGAAGTCAGTTTGTTAGAAGCTTCTTCCCTAAGTCCTTTGGCCACTGTAGTAAGATAATCTGTTTGTTGTTGAGTCTTATCAAATATAGGTAAAAACAAGATTGCATTTCAGGAAACCCAAGGAAACTGGCAGGTATCAAAAGTAGTGTAAGTGTCGTATCCCCCTAGAAGATCCTTTCTGTTTCTTAGAGGAAAAGACACTTGCCTTATCTTTCTAAATGTATCAGTGATTTAATTCTGAAATATTCAGAACTTACCAAATTGGGAACATCTGAGGCATGTCAGGCCATGCAGATGTTGGGAAGTTCTAGTGATCCATGAAGACAAACACTGGATTATGTGTACCTTCAGACTAGTACCACTCCTCTACAAAAGCCACCTTTGAATGTCTCTACTAAGTATTATTGATGTAACTCTATTATTTGTTGAATGTTGTGCTAGGTGCTCTGAGATTTTATGGACTGATGAATATCTCCAGAGGCCCAGATTCTGTTTATTCAAATTGGTCTAAGTAAGCCAGCTGTCCCCACTTTTTGAAAGGGTGAATGAGGAAGCTCCATTCCCAACGTGGATGTTTAGAGGTGGCAAGAATGAGAGTGAGATACATGTGTTTTTACAGGGGAAATCGGCAGCATCACCAGCATTCAGTCACTTGGGCAATGTTACAATCAAGAAGGGAATCCAGTGGACACATGGGAGCTTAAGCTTGCCCTTGAAGTGTGCAACTCTGCCCACATTCAAGCATGTTTGTTTCGAACCAGATTCTGTTTGTAAATGCTCATGATTCTATTAGCCATGATTCATAACAAAGAGACCAAGGATACTAACACATTAGGCCATAGGAAACCAAAAAGATATGAGAGACTGGAAGTAACCAGAATCAGAAGACTAGGTCACTACTGGGCTCCTACAACAGGATATAGGGAGGCATGTGAGGGCTTTGGATTTAGGCTACATGACAGAGTGGTAGGTCCATGTGATCTGTAAAGACGGGATCTATAAAAAATGGTGGATACTACGACTTCAGGAGTTCAGAATTCAGGTTCTGGAAAGGTCAGTGTAGGTCAATTAATAAAAACAGTGCCAGTGGGACAGGCACAGTGGCTCACACCTGTAATCTCAGCACTTTGGGAGGCCAAGGCAGATGGATCATTTGAGGTCAGGAGTTCGAGATTAGCCTGGCCGACATAGTGAAACCCCATCTCTACTAAAAATACAAAAACTAGCCGAGCATGGTGGCGCATGCCTGTAATCCCTCCTACTTGGGAGGCTGAGGCAGGATAATTTGCTTGGACTAGAGAGATGGAGACTGCAGTGAGCCAAAATCACACCACTGCACTCCAGCCTGGGCAACAGAGTGAGACTCTATCTCAAAACGAACAAAAAAAAAAAAAAAAAAAAAAAAAAAAAAAAAAAAAAAAAAAAGAAAAAAAAAGCAGTGCTAGTGAACAGATTGTGACTTTTGACCACAGGCCAGTCTATTTAGTCTCTATTGTAATTTTATGATCTCTATGTGTAAGCAGACAAACATTCACAGGGAGAGTAAGACCTCCTATGTGTTGATGGATCCTGAATCTTATACCTTCTCAAAGATGCGTACTGATGGTATTTATGCAGGTATAATTAGTTAAAGTATTATTATTAAAATCAAGACATCTTAATAATTATTTCCTATATGTTCATGACAGTTTACATAAATCAAGGACTATACATCTACACAGAAAGAGTATCTCATTTAAAGCAATTGTTTATAACGTGATATTTACCTGGTTTTGCCCACTCTGGGCATCAGAGTCTGACCCTATTAGTCAGATGTCGATTTACAACAATACCTGAAAGAGTAAGTAACATATGTTTTATTATATAAGTAATTTAATCATATCTACATAGATAAGAAATATGTAAAGTACGGCTCTGATAAAAGTTTCCGATTCCTGGTCACTAGTGAACTAGTAAATCTCTTTAGCTCATTGCAGTTAAACTAATAATCATCATTCTAGTCTGCATGTTTTCTTTTTCAGTTCTTCTGACATCCCTTTCATTCAGCAAGTTCTGATTTCATCCCCTTGGAGATGCGTACCTTGACTCAGCCTTTATTTTTGGTCTTTGAACTTCATAGGCTTTATTTGGCAGTGATTCTACTGAATGTGTTCCACCAAATCCTTTATCTGCTTATCTCCACAGGTCAGGCTTCAGTTCTTCTAACCTAAGCTTTCTGTTCTCTTCACAGTGACATCCTATTCCATTGTGTTTGGCCACATTCCACAGCTAGCTTAGTGATAGAAGAGGGCTATTCGGATTCTTGGTGAGGAAGCAGGCCTTTCAGATTGGGGTGCAGCTGGATGTGGTGCTCTTACGTGCCTCCAGCAGCTGCCTGAGAACTCCTAAACTGTTTATAGTTGGCAGTCACATAGGCTCCTCACACAAGCATTATTTCATTTAATCTTTACAACAGTCTGGTGAGATATATATTGTTATTATGCTGCAAAGATGACGGAATTAATGAGAGTACAAAGCAAGCAGGTAGCAGAAGCGTTACATAATAGAAACCCAAGTCTTTTGATTTCAGCCTAAGACTGTTTCCTTTAAAGAGGGTTAAGTGACTGCACAGCTCAAAATCATTACAATATTGGAAACTTTCCACTTCAACTTGGCCTTGGGATTATCGCCTTTTTTATTGTAAAATTAAATAGTTTCTACAGCTCTTGTTTTCTTATTTGGTTAATTTCTAATTGGCCACATTACATAAAATAATTATCATTTGTCTAATTAGAAGTATAAATAATTCCAATGAATGAAAGCAGAAGCAGGTAATCAATTATAGTGCAATCAATAATTTTGCAAATCTGTTTAGTATTTGGCTAATTTTGAACAATGCAGATTATCATTATACACAGAGCTCCTAGAAAAACCAAAGGCAATAAATTAAAACAAAATAATGTTGACAGATCCAGGAAAGTATATATAGAAGTGACAGTCAAATAAGATTATATTTATATACTAACTATACTAAAATTTGTGTATATAATTACATTACACAAATTTTAAAGAAAAAAAATTATTACGAGTACTTTGGAGTTTTAAAATTTGGTTTCAAAAAGCATTTTCTTACCTGCAGTGTTCTCATATCCGAAATTCTGGCGCCAAACCAGACAAGCCATTCATAGCACTTACCAAATTTGGCAACTTATATTCTGAGTAAGTGTGTTTTGTCAGATAATGGGTATGAAAAGAACATTGATGAAAGAAAAGCAAGAACATAGGCATATATTTATTTATATATGACCTAGCAGAATTATAGAAATATTGTCAAGGTGGCTTAAACAAACTTTTCTTACTTCAAGGTATTTAGAAAAATAGCTTGACTTGTAGACTTAATCTGTCACTAAGGCCACTTTGTCATATTAATCAAGAGTTCAGGATTAAAAATATAATGTGGATATTCATTTATAAGCCAAAAATGTGACTTGTTCATTACTTAATGATAGTGTAGTAATGTTTATAAACCATACATCATCTCTTTGACTAAAATGAAAAAAATGTCATTCAAGTTAGTGATCAAATTTGGCCAATAATTTTTAAACTAAACTAGATCTTTCGGAGCGGTCCCCTCCAGAAAATCATCAGGAAACTTGAGCTAAATCACACTCAAGACAAAGACACATACCTTCCTCAAAAAAAAAAAAAAAAAAAAAAAAATCAAACGGGCTTAAAGCAATCCAGACTAGCAGGAGTTGGCTGGTGTTTCTTAAAGAAATGTAATGTACCCTGTCTTTTGTTTTGGTTCCCTCTTTGGATTTCACAAGCACCTACATGGATGAGGGAGCTCCTTTATCATTGCTTATGTTATTCAAGTATCAGTTGTAAAATAATCTATTCTTTCTCAGCTAATGTGAAGCATAAACTTCATTACATACTAAATTTTTATATAAAATTAAATCTGTTTCTAGAATCTATATTTTTGTACACTGAATATTCTGTCCCTGCAACTCATTCCTTTCATTACCATATTTTTAACAAGTGCTTTTATAACTCATGAGGCAACACTCCCATTACTTTCCTTTTTAAGTGTTTTTAATGGATTTTTTTTTTTGCCCATTATATTTATTCTTTCACCTTAACTTTAAAATCATTTGTCATACCAATTTTTGAGCAAGAACTAGGGAGAAATGACACTAGCACTTTTGTTGTCGTTAAACATTAAGTTAGATTAATTTGGGGGAGAATTAAATGGTTTATAATTTTGAACCTTTTTATTTCACCCTCTACTCAAGTCGTTTTTCTTAATAGTCAGGTTTTGAAGCTTTCTATATACAGACTATGCATTTTTTGTTAATTCTAATGACTTTGTCAGCTTTTGCAAGCAAAACCAAATCAGCAAGCAAAAAAAATTGCAAGAAAAAACAATTTGCAAGCAAAAATAAATTACAAACAAAATATTTGCAAGCCAAAAAAAATTTGCAAGCAAAAAAAAAAAAAATGACTTGCTGAGTAAGCAGGAAAAGAAAATACTCAAAATATGGTGGAAGGCTCAAAGAATCAGTGGGTGGGCTCAAGAAGTAGGCTCAAGGTTAAACTTCCAGACCAGAACTGTTATAGCAAAGTCTGATGAGAAAACTATCACTGCCACCACCACTCCAGAGAACTAGTAGCAGTTCAGGTTGCAGCTGCCACCGCTACACCAGGAATTCTGCTCTTCAGCAGCCACCATTACTTCTAAGGACAGTGCTGTTTCTTTCTTTTTCTTATTTTGTTGCAATTTCTTATTATTCTCTGGCTACAACTTCCAAAATAATGTGAGTAATAGTACTCATGTTAAGCAACTTTTTCTTGTTCTTGCCTTTAGTGGAAAAATGTATAGTTCATTTTGGTTTACCATTGGTCCAGAGAGTGATAGGAAAGTTATCTTCAATTCATAACTTATTAAGAGGTTGTTTTATTTTGTTGATTTACTTGTACTTTTAAAACCAGAAATGAATTTTGAGTTTTATGAGTTGTTTCTTGGTCAAAATGATCATATGCTTTTTTTTATTATTATTTTAACGTGATAATGAATATAGTACATAGGCTTTAGAATATTTAACCTTCCTTGGATTCATGAAATAATTCTTACTCAATCAGAGTACATGTTCTGTGATCTGACTGCCTGGGTTCCAATCTAGGTTTTGCCATTACTCTTTATTATGACCATGAAAAAATAACTTATTCTTTGCAATAGTCAGATTTTTCTTCTAAAAATCAGAAAGATAGTAATAATACTTATGTAAGAGTTATGTGAGAATCCTTTGAGATAATTCATGAAAACAACAGTATATGCCACATAGTATGTAGTCAATATGAATTAGTATCTTTATCTTCAATCTTCTATACTCTAGAAGACTTTTAAACATTTAAATTTCTGTTCGGTTCTTTATAAAAAATAAAATAAAAATTTAAAAGCCGGGCACAGTGGCTCATGCCTGTAATCCTAGCACTTTGGGAGGCTGAGGTGGGTGGATCACCTGAGGTCAGGAGTTCAAGACCAGCCTGGCCATCATGGTGAAACCCCATCTTTATTAAAAAATAAATAAATAAATTTCTGTTCAGTTAAGGAAAGAAAATTTTTCTGTAAACCATTAGTGTCTTCAAGTTTCATAGGTATAGTTCTCAGACTACTTTTTTGTTTCATTCATGGCTTTTGTCTTTCCAAAGATTTTATTTTAATCATTTGCACTTTCTTAGAATATCACTTATTGCCATGCACTAATAAATCCAAATTTATTATAGTATAGTTGTACCCAACGTTTTTTCCCCTCTTCCTACTTTTATTAAAATTACACCATGCAATATACTTCTGTAACAATTTGTAACAAATACTACAGAAGTATATTGCACAATACTAGGTTTGGGGTATGACTGAACCTGTCACCCAGGTAGTGAGCATAGTTCCCAGTAGGTAGTTTTTTAGCCCTTGCCACACTCCCCATCTCCTCTGTCCAGTAGACTCAAGTGTTCATTGTTCCCATCTTTATGTCCATGTATACTCAGTGTTTAGCTCCCACTTATAAGTGAGAACATGCAGTATTTGATTTTCTGCTTCTGCATTAGTTTGCTTAAGATAAAGGCCTCCAGCGGCATCCATATTGCTTCAGAGGACATGATACCATTCTTTTTTATGGCTGTGTACTATTCCATCATGTATATACACCACATTTTCTTTATCCAGTCCACTCTTAATGGGCACTTGGGTTGATTCCATGTTTTTTCTATTGTGAATAGTGCTATAAAGAACAGAGGGCACGTGTCTGTTGTTACCTGTTTTCCTATTATGTTACAACATTGATACTTGCTATTCTTTATCTTTGTGTCAAATAGTAGCAATTTTGTTATCATGATTAATAAGGATAAGTTTTAGAATTTTATCAATAAAGAGTATCTGGATACTTTTGCTCTCTAATGTACTAATTTCCATTTTTACTTTTACAAGTTTTTCTTCCTAGTTTAATTATTTTAAAATTACCTTTATTGCCTATTTTAATATCTACTTTGTTTATTGTCCTATTTTATTTTTTATTGATATGTAATAAAAACATGTATTGATACATTTATAAAATATGTAATAATCAAATCAGAGTAATTGGGATATCTGCCACATTAAACATTTATCTTTTCTTTACGCTAGGAACATTTGTTGTCTGCTAGCTCTTCTGAAATATTCATAGATTATTGTTTACTGTAGTCACTCTACTGATTTTTTGAACACTGCACCTAGATGAAGGCATTTTAGGCTAAGGGGTATTTTCCTATGTGTACAGTTTGATTCCACCCTATATTTTTAATAAATCTGTTGTTTTAATGTTCTTTTCAGACTTTGTATTCTCAATTTTCTCTTTCATACAAGAATTACTTTTAAAGAATGCTTTTAATTTTAAAATACTTATTTTTATTCTGTCTTCCTAAAATCAACTTCTAATTTTATTACATGGAAGTCAGAGAATATGATCTGTACTGTGTTTTTTCTCTGCATCTAATCATTTGATCATTTCAGCAAGAAGCCTGAATAAAATGGGAGTTAAACACAGTAGACTTAGAGAATGCTATATTGAGCATAAAAATTCTCTTTTATCTTTATTACTTTAAAATATTGTAAAATAAATTTAATACTTGCATAAGATAGCAGATGAATGATTACTGTCTTTTATCTGCTTACTGGTGGTAACATCAATTTAAATGTCTGAATGTTCAACCTAGAGTACAAAATGTCTCAATTTATAGGCTCACTTTCATAAGCTAAGATTTTTTTTCTTTTATGTAGGAAGCATTTTTCTGCCCTCTAATATGAAACTATTTAATGTTATTATTCATTTTTATAATATAATTAAAGCATCGTTGGCTTTTGTTTGATATAATTTGGATTTACTTTCAACATTTAAATTTGTTATAGACTTCAATGCCACTTTTCAGAATATTTCTGTTTATTTGACTGTTATTTTTACAGAACATGGTTGGAGAGTGGGCTTTACCAGAAGAAATCATTGACAACGTACCTCCCTCCAACAATTGCATACTGGGCCATGTTCTTCACAGGCTGTTTGAAAAGTCTCTCCCTCCTCAAGCAGAATCAACAACACCTGAATTACCTTCATTTGCTGTTAAAGGATGCTTATTGGGGAAAACCTTAAGTGGAAAAACTACCATTTTAAGGTCTCTACAAAAAGGTAGAATTTCTTCTCCCCCTCTCCCTGCCATTAGATTCTGTTTACATGGACTATAGCTGCAAATGTCTATGTCTGTAAAAAGCATACAAGAAGCACTGCTAATATGCTGAGAAATCTCTATCATCAAACATTTTATAATTGTCCAGGCTATGATTATTCAGCCACAAAAATGAGTGAAATATTGATAAATGCTACAGCGTGGATGATCCTTGACAACATTATGCTAAGTGTAAAAAGCCAGACACAAAAGGTCACATAATGTACGAGTCCATTTGTATGAATATCCAAAACAGACAAATACATAGAGAAAGAAGTTGAATTATTGGAAGCCAGAGGCAGGGGTAGGGGAATGAGGAGTGACAGCTTAACTGGTTTGGGATTTCCTTTTAGGGTGATGAAAAATTTCGGGAATAATATAGTGGTGATGGTTGCACAATTGTGAAAGTCTAAGTGCTACTGAAATGCAGCCTTGAAAATGGTGGAAATGCTTAACTTTATATGAATTTTATCACAATTTTCATTTATTTATTTTTGAGATGGACTGTCACTCTGTTGCCCAGGCTGAAGTGCAGTGGCACGATCTCGGCTCACTGCAACTTCCGCCTCCCGAGTTCAAGCTATTCTTCTGCCTCAGTCTCCTCAGTAGCTGGGAATACAGGTGTGTACCACTACACCAAGCTAGTTTTTGTATTTTTAGTAGAGATGGGGCCAGGAGGTCCCATCATGTTGGCCAGGAGGTCTTGATCTCCTGACCTTGTGATCTACCCACCTCTGCCTCCCAAAGTGCTGGGATTACAGGTGTGAGCCACTGCGCCCAGCCTTGTCCCAATTTTTAAGAAGAAGCTTGATCCAAAAGACAGTTCTAGTGGGCCTGGAAGACAGTGTTATAGGGTAAATCCAGAACATAAAGACAACAATTTCAATTTCCCAACTGAAAAACTATTTATAAAATTATCTTTTGTACTTTAGACTCTCCTATGCAGATACTTTCTATTGACACGCTTGTCCAAGAAGCTATCCAAGCATTTCATGACAATGAAAACGTCGGTGAGGCCCTCCCAATTCAGAAAAAAGATGGAGATGCTCTACCAGTTCTGCAGGAGGAGACTCAAGGAAGCCAGGCAAGTGTGGTTCTACTCTTTTCTGTGCCTAGCACATTCGGGATTTGGAACCAGATGGAATCTAAAAGATCTTCTAGACCAGAGGTTTTTTCTGTACAGACCCAGAGAGTAAGATTTTAGGTTCTGCAAAAGTCTAGAGAATAAATATTTAAGTTAAATATTTAGGACAAATTTTAGGCCAAGAGGCAAAATCGAGGATATTATGTGGGTACCTGTACAACAAGAGAGAAAACTCCTGCTTCCCACCAGTTTGTCTGGGTGGACTGCCTAGTGTGGTGGGCCCACTTTGTGTGTAGTAGCCATCAGCAGGAGCCATTCTCCTGAGGAAACAGCCACTAGCTGGTAAGTGGGGGTGGGTGAAGTGAGGAGGTTGCGGAGATTGGGAGGGTGGCATATGATTGTTGTCGGGGATCTCAAAGAATCACCAACTCCTGGACCGAGATCCTCCCACTGAGCTTCTGGCAGTTACCAACATCAAAGTCCCCAGGGTGTAGTCAGAGACCCAGTGTTGGCCCTGGGCAGTGGCTGAGGCAGGTTTTGAAGCCCAGCAGGTACCGAGGTAGAGGAGGACTCCTATCTCTGTCTCTAGTCTCACAGTGGTCAGCTGCTTCAGTGGCATTCAGAAACTAAATAAAAACAGTTGGCAGGCCACACGTGGTCTATGAGCTGTAGTATGCTGACACTTGATCTATAATAGTAGACCTCAGTTGGGAGATGGCTCTCTGAAAGGTTTACCTGTACCATGTTCCCATCAATATTACATCTCATTATATGATTGCGTGAAAGTTCCTGGGGTGGAGGGGTGAATAGGAAGATGTAGCCCCACCTTCAGAATCTTTGATGTAGTCCAGCCCCCTCATTCTACAGAGCAGACAGCAAAGACCCTAAGCATGAATTAGTTTGCTTGGAGTCAGAAGACTTGTCAATGGCTTCTCTATGATTGCGATTCCAGATTTTAAGTCCACTACTCTTTCCTCTCTCTACCTTATGCTGCCTCTGCAATGAATAAATTAGCTGAGAACTAATCCAGATCATTTGCATAGCCTGAAAAAAATAAATACCATTTAACAATTAATTCTGAAAATAACTGGGAGAAATTTTATTCATGGTGGCCTATCTCTTCTTCGTGTTGTAAATGGTTTTTCATATACTCTACCCTTTCCTCAGGTTCCACTATCTTTTCAAAATAGTAGTTGGCATATTTTACATAGTAATTGAAGACCATTCAAAAGACAAATTATACCACAGGTTATTGTGTATTTCTGTAAGTGCAGTTATCATCCAGTATTGTTTGTTTCTGGAAATAATAATTTAAGACTGAAACTTCAATTCCCTTTAAAATCATTAAAGTTATAGATAAAAATATTGTATTTGTTCTCAAACCTTTACTTATAGATAGGAAATTAGGAGGATTATTAAAATACAGCAATGTTAAAATCTCTCTGTGTGTATGTGTTTTCTCTCCAAAGGATCCGCAGAATGTGTTTTCAGCTGGTCCAGTTTCAGATGAAGTATTACCAGAAACAGAAGGTGATACAATACTTAGTAAGATCTCAAAACAAATCATCCACTATTTCCATTAGAGAATGAGAGCACATATATGTGAGCACAAACATACTTTCAGGGAAATAAACAGGAACCAAGGGAAGTGTTACATAGTTGTCAACATATAGCCATTTGACAGAGGGAACAAGATCACTCTTGCCTACAGCTGGGGATAAGATGAAACTTACAAGGAAATCTTTTCAGCCTCCTTCGGATAGTTGGTCAGTTTTGCTGCTGTTATGAAAGAAACCAGGATAAATCATCCTCCTTCTTCCTGGCTCTGCAGGGAGACAGTCTTTTCTTGTTGTCACCTGTGCAAGACTGTGTGTATGAGTACAACTGGGGCTTTCTATGTGCTGCTTTGTTCATTGTATTGCAGAAGGCTGGTCTTTTTAACTTATATACACAGTGGTTCCTAAGTTTATTCTCAACCCCGGGCACTGCCAATACAACTAAGTTTCCCAAACATAACAAAACGTTATCTCCTTTGGGATCTGGGCTGCAGTCCTTCAGATCCTTTGTAGAACCATTGAAGGAAAACAATTTTAAGTATTAAATATTTTTTTCTGTATGTGCTAGTGAAGACTTTGCCATATTAAATAGCTTCCTTGTATTCTAGCATGAAGCCGAACTCCTCCTGTGCTGTCATTATTATTGCCATTACCATTGACCAATGTCCAGTTTTACTATGAGCATACAACACTCCAGAGCAGTTGGGCTTTCCTTTTTTAAAAGGACACTATCTGTCCCTTACTCCTGTTATCTGTTTCTTAAGGATAATTTTAGTTGATTTTAAAATCTATTATTTTATTATTTATTTTATTATACATTAGTCTAAGTAATTATAAACAAACTCTTTTTTTTTTAATTATTATTTTGGATATGGAGTCTCCCTCTGTTGCCCAGGCTGGAGTGCAATGGCACGATCTTGGCTCACTGCAACCTCTGCCTCCCGGGTTCAAGAGATTCTCCTGCCTCAGCCTCCCGAGTAGCTGGGATTACAGGCGCCCACCACCACGCCCAGCTATTTTTTGTATTTTTAGTAGAGACGATGTTTCACCATGTTGGCCAGGCTGGTCTTGAACTCCTAACCTCAGGTGATCCACCCACCTGGACCTCTCAAAGTGCTGGGATTATAGGCGTGAGCCACCACGCCTGGCCCGCTAAACAGACTCTTAAAACTTTTTTTTTTCCACAGAGTTTAAAATACCTCTGACTTCTAGAGTCATCTGCTTTTAAAATATTTATCTATAACTTGGTAATCTAGGATATAAAAGTGTAAAAAATTAACATTTTAACTTTTTTTAAAAAAAACTTGACTGTCTTCTGAAAAGCTTCCCCCGACTGTGTTAAAGTGTTCCTAATGATATTTTTGTGAGCTCAGATCACGCAGGAAGGGAGGGAGTAAGGGAGGGAGGCAGGGAAAGCGTCAGGGAGGGAAGTAAGGAGGAAGTGGAAACACCGAGACACACAGTGGCCAGGATCTTAATGCTGTGAGTGAAGGTAAAAGGTATACTGTGGTGATTCTCTTACTTCCTTCCTCTGAGTATCTCAGGCATAGCTGGATCATAACCCTTATGTCCAAAACCATAGATGGTCAAATACTGCTGTGGTTGTTAGGTATAAATACCAGAAATTTATTCTTATCACTTTTCCTATTGCTAGATGCTAATGCTGATAAAACACCAAAAGCTGACGAAGTCAAATCAAGTGATAGTTTCTTAAAAGTAAGTATTATGATCTAATTTTAGCTACTAGCATATTAAAATGTGTCATGATTAATGGCCTTTTAGAGTGTCTTCAAATGCAATTAAATTGCAGTGTGCTCTTTGGTTTTAAAGTAAATTCAATGGTATAATATTAGCTTATCTGACTTTACTTAGCATTCTTTGTATTCTTAATATTGATATCAAAAACAGTGGAAATTACTTTTCACTTTTGCCAGGGTAATAAACATGTGCTTTTAAAAATTATAGACTGAGGCCAAGCTCATTTTTGTGTGTTTTTCTTTACCAATTTAATTCGTGAATTTTATTTCCCTTATACTCTCTTTCCCTTTAAATACTTTTTCCAGACATTATCCTTACTCTTGTCGGTGACTCTGTAGAATTTTTTTATTAATTCCTGAGAAAATGTTTACAGCAACTCACTGTTTCTCCTAATGGAAACTAATTGGTCATCAAATAAAATGGCCAGACTAAATCAAGTGAAATTTTACTTTTTTATTACATTTGATTATTTTTATGGCGTATCTCATCATGAAAAACAGTTTTATAATATTTTAGATTTCAAAACTGCTTAAAGATAGAAAAGTTTTGGAAGAATATACACCAAACTGTAAACAAGATGACCAATGAGAAGGGAAGTCGATTCAGAAAAAGCAAGAAAAGGGGACTTCCAATTTTTACTCTGTGCAGTTGACATACGAATTAGCAGAAAGGATAAATATGTTTTTATATTTACATTTATTGATTTTTACACAAATTCTATATTCGATTCAATTCAAAGAGCATATGTTGTTTTGTATACTCTTTTAATAACTTGGATAAGACAGGAGTCCCTGACCTTATGGTGTTTACATTCTAATGGAGAGAGACATAATAAACTATGAACATATAGATACATATGGTATTGAAGATAGTGATGAGTGTCATGAAGAAAGGAAACATGGAGTGGAGCAAGTAGATGGGGGAAAGGCAAGGAATAAAAGATGTGCACAGCAGTGAGATGACTTGTGATGGGAATTAAAAAAAATAAAAAGCTAAAGAGGCACAGTTGGTCACCTTATGACATTGGGCGGGCCTCCTTGGGAAAGGTAGCCTTAAGCAGATTCAAAGAGGCGAGAGAACCAGTCCACTGGATTTAGGGAAGTGTTCCAGGCTGTGAGGATAGTGAGGCAGGAAGGTGCCTGTCCAGAGGGGCCAAGGAGTATTTTATTTAGTAAGGGATGAGGTTAGAGACATACGTGAGAAAGGAGAAGAATCGGGTCAGTCAGGGACTCAGGCAATTATTAGGACATTTGGAGGACAAGGGAGAGTTTTAATAGGGTTTGGAATAGAGCTATACCATTTGACATAAAATTCTCACTCTGGCGGCTAAGTTAAGAATAGACTCTAGGGAAGTTTCTCTTTCAGTGGTATTGAATAGCTTGTATTGGACTAACCTACAAATACAATTATAAATACCAGGCAAAATATACAAGCTAATTATTTGAGGGCTGAAAGAAGACAGCAAATAAGTAAGCAGCAAACAGAAGACAGAAAATCCATGGAATTTGACCATGGAAAGATGAGAACTTCACTGGTCAAGGACCATATTTATATGGGTTTTCCCCAGAGGACATGCCCCAGTCTGCATGACATGTGTGGCTAGAATCCAAGCAGAGAGCTCAGTCTTTCTGATTTCAGGTATTAGAGAATTAAGTTTGGGGATGCAAAAGCAGCTGAAATTTGAAAAATACGAGCTTGGAAGGGGAGGAGGCTCAAAGCAAGAGCCTCAAGATCTGTGCACAAATTTTCCTGAAATGCTTTCTTGATTCCAGAATTGTGCCACGTGATCAGTGACATCATCAGAGAGCACAGTCATTTAACTGATTTTTCCTCCAAATGTTTGGAATTTGACTTTTGAATTAGACATCTTCTGTTATTTCTCGTTTATTTTCCCAGCTCACTACGCGTGCTCAGCTTGGTGCAAAATCAGAACAGTTGCTGAAGAAAGGAAAGAGCATTCCTGACGTGCTGCTTGTTGACATCATGGTAAATGCTATTAAGTATGTATCGCATTTTTCTTCCTTATATCTATTTAATATATTCTTTATCACACAAAGATGTATAAAAAATATGGGAATTTTTTTGTTTTAATATCTCGTAAATTTCACTCATCTGTATAAGAAAATATACAGCAATGAAAAGATAGATATATTTTGTGATTTAAATCCCTGTATTCCACTTCTACTCCTGTACCAATCTTGACTTCTTATACGCAGACATGAACAAAGTCGGGTTCTATTACCTGTGGGAAATTTAAGGAGAAAGTGAATAACTGGAAAAACCAAGGGAAAGACTCAACTCTGTGGTCACAGACCATGGTGCTTCCTCATTTTATGTTTCAGGAAGAGGGGTCATGGAGCTGAACCCAGGGATCCAAAGGCTGGGCAAAGGCTGGGCAAAGGCTGGGCAATACTGGGGCAGGAAGCCAAAGGCAGAGTAGAGGGTGTGCAGGCAAGGAGTAAAAGATGTGCACAGCACTGAGATGACGTGATAGGGGATAAAAAAATTAAAAATAGGCTATAATTTTTGTCATTTCTCCCATTCTTTGTAAGAAGAATCACCCCTCAGCCCTCCTTTGTAATACAGAAAAAGGAAAAACTAAAAGAAGTCACAGAGAGTAGCTTTTATATACGAGGAATACATTTCATACCCCCAGTAGGTTTCTGAATCCTCACTAGTACCAATCCCTATAAATACTGTTTTTTCTATACCATACATGTACACCTGTGTTAATGATTAATTTATAAATTAGTCACGTATGAAATTAACAACAACAAAAATAAAACAGAATAATTTTCCGTAACAATACTCCGTAATAAAAGTTGTGTGAATGTGGTCTTTCTCAAAATACCCTATTGTACTGTACTCACCTATTTGCAGACCATGGCTGACCGTGGGTAACTGAAACCAGAGAAGTGAAACTGCAGATACGGAGGGGCTACTATAATCATTTCACATTGCATCTATATATCAAAACGTCATTCGTACACCTTAAATAAAAGATTTTTTTATTTGTCAGTTATACCTCACTAAATCTGAGGGGAAAAAAAAAGCCATAGAAACTCAGCTGATGCATGTAATAAAGAGATAAGGCCAAGCGGGGTGGAGAAAACTGTCAAAAAGTCCCCTGGGAAAGAGCTGCGGACAGCTTAGAGTAGGTGCGGAAGCAGAACTGATAGTGAGATGTGGGATGTGGAACCAGCGAGACCAAGGAGGGCTGAGAGTTCTACTCTGCATCTGGAAGGGACTTTTCTTAAAAGATGACCTTAAAGATTTAAGTTGCTTCTCAGTGATGATACATCTAGAAATCAGATCTCAGGCTGCCTACATCTAGGAGGGGCCTCCTCTAATAGTTGTAACATTTCTCAGAAGTGGTGTAAAGCATGTTTCAGCCATGGGATTCTTTGCTTCTGCTCCAAAGAAAATGTGTATGAAAAGCATCAGATATAAAGCAGCTCTTCACTTTAGTTTCAGTGGAACAGAAGGCTCCACACCCCATCGTCAGAACTCTTATTTCCCTCCTTCCACTGCCACCATCCTCATTGCTCCTGAGGCACCTCCAGGTGACAGTCATTGGTGTGAAATCTTTGATCCAGTCTAAATTTCTCCTTTTTCTATAAGGATAGGGAGGCACGTGACAGTTCAGTGAGGTGCTCCAGTTACATGGGGTTAGTGGTATAGCCCCAGCCAAAGTCCAGGTCTCCTGACTCCCCATCATCTCGTCCTCACACTACAACTGAACAAGGGTGGCCCTGACCTCCCCCTTCCTCTGAAGTGGCTCCTGCGATTCTGGGTGGAGGCACCATACTCAAGGAAATTCTTTTTCCCATCTTAGGCCAATGAATCAACAAATTTGTTCTATGCAGAATGCTTCACCAAGCTCTGGGCAAGTTATAAAAGCAAAACAAAGCCTTTTCCTGCTCTTAATAACCTAATAAGGAAAATATAGGCAGTGACCTGAAGACAGCTTGATACTGTGGAAAGATCATTGGATTTGGGTGATTTTTAGTTTTGTGACATTGAACAAGTAACGAAATCTCCCTCAACTTCTGTTTTCCCCACCTTTCCTTGCTATACTATCAGAAGGACCACGTGCAGTCCCCGAAGTAGACTCAGAAACCTTTGGAAAGGGCATTCCATTGTTTACTATCAGTTCCAACAGAAACAAATGAAATTATGCCTTTTAATCCAAAGGCCAAAAACTCAATTTTGCATAATTTAAGGGCTTAGAAGAACAAAGTTGAAGTTTATGCCTTTCTCACCTTGTTTTCCAGCTGCAAATTAAAACAATAATTATTGAACACTCATTCTCTAAAGAGGATACTGTGCTGAGTGCAAAAACCCAGTTGCACTTCAGCATCCTATAATCTAAGTGACATTTTAAAAGATTCACTTGAATTTGTGTTGAGCAGAGAAATATAATAACCACTTGCATGGCAAAGTAAGTGAAAGAGAAATTCAGATCAGGCTACTATGACCCTACACAGGATTGGCTGGGATAGGAAGAGCTCTCCCAGTTGGCAGTACAAGTATCCAGTATGTGCTAAGCTCTGTGCTGAGTTTTTAAAATACATCATTTCAGTTAATCCTCACAACTGCCTTAGGAGGTATGTTATGTAATCCCATTGTATAAATGAGGAAACTGAAGTCCAAAGGAGGAACAGTCTATGAACACAAGATAGAAAATGCAATTCATACTAACAGTACATTGAGGAGATGAGTTTGTTTGAAGTAAATGATTCAAAATTGTAAGCGATAACAAGTTATAGAGAAATAAGGTGCTGATATGGTTTGGCTGTGTCCCACCCAAATCTCATCTTGAATTGTAGCTCCCATAATTCCCATGAGTTGTGGGAGGGACCTGGTAGGAGATGATTGAATCCTGGGGACGGGTCTTTCCCATGATATCACTTTCTTGTGATAGTGAATGGGTCACACGAGATCTGATGGTTTTAAAAACTGGAGTTTCTTTGTGCAAGCTCTCTCTTTGCCTGCTGCCATCCATATGACTTGCTCCTCCTTGCCTCCCACCATGATTGTGAGGCCTCCCCAGCCATGTGGAACTGTGAGTCCAATTAAACCTCTTTCTTTTGTAACTTGCCCAGTCTCAGGTATGTCTTTATCAAGTGTAAAAAAGGACTAATACAGGTGTGGCCAGTTAATTTTAATGTGTTAAAACCTCCGTAATAGATTTGGAGGGCAGCAAGTATCCACAGAAGTGTTTTAAGCACATTAATATGGCACATTAGAAAACTTAATCTTTTAGGTATAAAGTAATGAAATTCATGTAATAGGAAGTTATTGTGGAATTGAAAGAAAAGAGAAGCATTCATCATATTATTTCCAAAGTACCTGTGTCTAACAAAATATTCATGAGTTGTCCTGTTTCAATGTAGCATGATACCTGTGAATCAAGACTGGATCCTAGATGGTTTTCCAATGACTTTAAACCAAGCACAGCTTCTGGAAGAAGCTCTTACAGGCTGCAATAGAAACCTCATAGAAGTGGAGAGAAAAAAAGCACAAAAATCCACTTTGGCTATTGATCCTGTGACTTCCAAAGAAGTACCTCTTCCCTCTTCTGCATTTGATTTTGTCATATTATTAGACATTTCAGATAATTCCTCAATGAGTCGCATGAATGATATAATAGGTAAGCTGGACACCTTTTTGGACACCTGTTTTTTTTACAATGAAAACTGTTTGTTCTTAGAATCCACGAATACTCCCATTTACAATTATAAGGGAGTACAAAATAATCCACTTCAGCCTATCAAAGAATTATGTAGCCTAGCATAGTTGCCTCTTGCTAGGCAACTGTTAGCATTCAGTACTGTGGGCAAAGCCTGGAACTAAATTCCAGTCCAACTGCAAGCATCTCACTGAATCTTTTCATCAACTTGGGAGATCCCCTGGCATAGGGGTGTTTTCTTGAGATGTGCACATGTAGAAGAGGGCTTTGTGACTTTCTAGCATGTTTTGGTGGGTCACCCTCTTAAGAGTCATAAACCATATCTGTGCTGTAAGAAAGGATCTGATAACATCCTTCCTTGGACTGAGTATTCTGAAGAGCAGGTATCAGTTGGCTGAAAACTTCACATGATAGGGTTGAATCTTCTTGCAAAAATTCATAGTTTATTTAACTCTTTTTCAACCTTGAAAAAAAATCCTTTATTCCACAAATTAAATACTTATTAGTAAAAGCACTTATTCTTCTTGAACCTTGGCTTTCTTATGTATGAGGAGATATTTGACCTTGGGAAAGTTACTTTATTATTCTAAGCCTCAGTGTCACCACCTATATGATAGAATGGCTTGTTGTATTGTTATGGGTATTAAATGGCATCAGAGTTACATGCTTAGGATAGAATCTGGCACATGATAATAAGCATGTGGTAAATACATCAGGGAAAAATGATAGAAGACTTTGAAATCAACAAATGATTACCTGCGCATCATTTTACCAGAAGATTGAGTATTGACTCTTGAACCCTTGGGGGTACCTGATTTCATTGGTTTTGACTCAATTCTTCTATAACTCTATAAATAGTAGGAAATTGATGGTAATGCAAATGATTCTTGTTCTTAGAAATGAAAATAAATTTTGTTCAGCTGAGACCATTTTCATGTTGTAAAAAAGATGATTTGAAATACTTGAGCCCAGGAGTTTGAGATCAGCCTAGGCAACATGGCAAGACTTTGTCTCTACAAAAAAAAATTAAAAAAAAAAAGCCCAACATGGAGGCACATGTCTGTGATTCTGACTACTTCAGAGGCTAAGGTGGGAGGATTATTGAGCCCAGGAATTCGAGGCTGCAATGAGTCATGATCACACCACTGCACTTCAACCTGGGTAACAGAGCAAGACCCTCTTTTAAAACATTGTTGAGAAACATTGGACCAAATATGGGAACCATATCTGTTTAGCATCTTGCATCAGTATATTTTAGCAGTAAGTAGCAACTTGGGTTTTGAAAATTATCTAATTAAATCAGTTTTATACCATAGCTGAAGAATTTTCTTATAAAACTGCTCAAGAAGATATCAGTCGACGTGTAGCTGCTGAAAACCAAGATAAAGGTGAAGACCAGAATTTAAGAGACCAGATACAACATAGGTTAGTTTTTAACTAAATGCTCTGCTTCTTGTTTCATGCTCTCTGAATAAATTGACAGCACTTTTGAATCATCAGATCTAGAAGAATATCCATTTCTTAGCATTCAGTCTTTTACAGGTAAAAGAAAACAAAGTGGTTTTGATAATTAGTAAAATATTTATGTGCTAGTTTTCACATTTAGAGTGCAAATCATTATAGTCTGAAAAAATAAGAATTAAATCAGGAAATGTTTCCCTTTATGGTTACATGAACTGTAAGTTAATTCTATGGAATCCTGATTCAGCACTCATAAAGGAAATGCCAGTGAAGATGGTGGAACTTCACAGAGCCAAGCATTGGAGCATAAACTACTTCTATTTTGCTAAAATAAAATTATTCTTTTGGTTGTTTGCAATTTTCTATTGGAAACAGAAATTTAGACCAAATTAGACATTTTTATGAAACCCTGAAAAGTTCAACAATATGAAATGAACCAGAGAAGAATAATTTGAGCTACATTAAGGCCGTCTACTCTCCAGGAGGAAGAAAAAAACAGTTTTAAGAATTATTCCAAGAACACTTTTAAGTAAAGCATATAAGTCTAAACTATCTATATTTACTCAAAGACCTCTTCAATTTCTGTGTCTTAGAAAAAGATAGGTGGCCGAAGTGAATCAGGCTGTAGCTACCTTCCGAAGAGCATTCAGTTATTGTACTATGAGCACAGATGATGTTTTCTTAGATTTTCACTTAGAGACCTGAACTTATACTAAACATTTTCCTGAATCAATGACATTTTCCTCTTTTACTCTCATACATCTCAAAAAATATGTCTTGATAACATTAAATATTTCTTTTTTAACCTAAAGTAAATAACATTGTTTCTTTTTTAATAATATTGGCAGCCCATTTTTCCATTATGCATGTTGGATAAATTATACTTAATGTCATTCTAATATTTTGATCAGCATGAGAAATTCATATAATATTTTGATTTTGCAGAATTATAGGCTTCTTGGACAACTGGCCCTTATTGGAGCAATGGTTTTCAGAGCCAGAAAATATTTTGATAAAAATCAATGCTGAAATAGATAAGGAATCTTTATGTCAAAAACTAAAAGAAATTTTTGTGACTGAAATAGTGAAAAAAAAGAATAAAGGTATTTAAATTTGTTTATAGTTTTTAGTTTATGCAACTAAAATGTGTGGTTTTAATGAGTTTGGGAGGAAATGAAGATGTGATTGAAATGTTCTTTCTTATATTTGGATGTATACTATCTACAAGTGTGTTCTGCTTCTGGCTTTAGCTTTCTGTGGTATGTGTTTCTAAATAAAATATTTTTCTCTCTTTTATTTTAATCAAAAAGATGCCATCTCTCTGAAAGCATTGTTTTCATGTAAAGACAACAACAACAAAAATCATCAGACTTAAAGATGTTAATTCACATTTTACCCTCTGGATATATGCAATCTTTATTTGTTCATTAGATATTTTTAAATTAAAAACTAATGAAAATTAGGGATATTGTAGATAAGGGTAAAGGTTTTTGTTAGCTTTAGCATTATAAAGAAACTGTGTGAATTCTTCTTTTAAAATGGACACACTAGGCAATTCATTTTTTCTCACATCCACCTATTTTGTTATGAGTTTCTTTATTATTATTAATTAAATTGATCATTATTTATTAACTTGCTTTCATGTTATATCTCACACACATTTAACTACCCAGATATCTTTCTCCTTCATTCAACCAATGATAATTGCCCACTAACTGTTTATACTATTATTGAAGGTTTTTATTGAAAGAGATTTTAAGTTCAGTCCAATGTCAGATTTCCGTTGAGATTTTACCTTCAAGAAATGATTTGAAAAAGAAATGTTTCATTTTTTTTATCAATCACTCCTAATTATACTGGCAACTACAGTTTCTCGGTATAATAAAAAATGGTCAGAGTTAATAGTATCAAAAGGATTCTAAAGTTGCCTTGAAAGCATACTGCCTCCTGTGGCTAAATTTGTGACCTAAAGTACCATAACGTGTCAGTTAACTAATATTAAAATAGCCCATAGACATAAACCACAATCACCATGGAAATCCAGGAGCTCACACTTAGAAAGACAAGCTCCTACATCTAAATGCCCACTCCAAAAACCACCAGCATGAACCCTTCAAATAAAAAACAATAATACGGTATTTTAAGAGGCTTAACATGTCATTTGACAGGAACTAGTCTGAGAAGAGGAAGAAAACTTCCATAGTAATCTTATAGAGTCTTGGCTGGGAAGCAAAAACAAACCAATTCTAACCCATAAAGGCTTGAAGCTACATGTTAGAATCAGTTTGTTTTTGCCAACTATTAGACTCAACTTCAACATTTTCCTAAAGAGTTTGCATTCTAATAAAAACTGACTACATTAATCGACTTAGTTATCACTTATTTTAGATGTATACTTCAAACAGGTAATTAACAAATATTTAATCATTAAAACAATAAACATTAACCTAGCCCAGTGCTCCATATTAAACATCCCAATTAAGTTAAAAACTAAAAGAATGTGGTAAATCATGAATTAGCTTTAAATATGTAAGAGTGTTTTATATTAATTTAGATTTCTCTTAGTTTAAGTGAAATATTAGATGTCTGGAGTCTCTAATGAAGGTCAATTCTTATCATCCTTTTGAAGTTGAGAAGAAATTAGAAGAAAAGGAAGCTGAGGAAAAAGTAGCAGCTTCCCTGGCTGAGCTTCCACTTCCTACACCTTCTCCTGCTCCTCCTCCTGAACCAGAAAAAGAGAAGGAAATTCATCTTCAGCATGTGCCTTCAAAAACTCCTAGTGCAAAAGGAAAACCTAAATCAGGTGATTGACAGAATGATTCATAATCCTGTTTTTCGGTTTCTTATTTTTACTCAGTAAAGAATTATAAATTATAGTCTATCTACATTCAGACTTTGGGCAACTTCAATCATATGAAACAAGGCTTCACACTCAGATGGAAGTGGAAAAGCCCTCATAGTAGCTAAAAGCGTGGTTGTTACAAAGCCCAGCTTCTTCACTGTGTAGGAGGAGACATGGAGTCATCACACCTAGGTCTACCGATAAGAGTAAGATCACAGATGAGAAGGGGAAAAGGCACAGAGGAACAAGTAACTTCAGGCAGATCAAGAGGATGCACATCTTTTTGCTGAACTATAGAGTTACATTTATGTAAAGAATAAAAATACCTTAATAAAATAAGAATGAGTATAGCTGGTTTTCTACCAGAGGGAACAAATTAACAGCAACTATTAGAACTAGAATTTATATGTAACTGTAAATCTTCAGGACCATGTGATTATAAAAGTATAGAAACAAGCTCCTGCCATCTCAGTAAACATATATGTATGGAGCCTAGGTAGAGAACATTTCTAGTTTTTTTCTAGATCCTTAACCACTAAGGACCATAAGTCTAGCATTAAATGGTAGGCAGTGAATACAAGGACGAAAGGAAAGTGCTCAATTGTTGTTGTAATGCATGCTGTTGGTAGAGTGTCAGTATGCTGTTGTGTGTGTATATGAAACATATAAGGCTCTAGTTTCTAGTTTCAGCTTTATAAATGGCTGACTGTGCAGTTACACCATGTCTTTCTAAGTGTCTTTGATATTGTGTCATGACATTTCTAAACTCCATAGTCTTTCCGCTTCATGGAGATTTGAGATAGATCTGAATTTTTTAAATTAAACCCATTCATATAAACAAAGAAATTTGAAGACTTTAGTAAGATATATTATGGTATATTAAAGACCATTTCACTCTAGGAAATTAGAACTTTACTAAAGGGAAAACACACAAACTCTAAAAAATGTTTTTAATCATATAAATAATAAAACACAAAGACATGAATTAAATATACACCCTTTTCCTACTGTTTCATTAGGAAATTAAAAAGCAATTCAGACATCTGGAGGAAAACAGAAATCTTTTAAATGCTTTTTAGAACTAGCGAAGACAGGCTGGGCCTGGTGGCTCATGCCTGTAATCCCAGCACTTTGGGAGGCTGAGGAGAGCAGATCACCTGAGGTCAGGAGTTCAAGTCCAGCCTGGCCAACATGACAAAACCCCATCTCTATTAAAAATACAAAAATTAGCCGAGGGTGTTGGTAGGTGTCTGTAATCCCAGCTACTCGGAAGGCTGAGGCAGGAGAATCGCTTGAACCTGGGAGGCGGAGATTGCAGTGAGCCGAGATTGCAACATTGCACTCCTGCCTGGGGAATAAAGCGAGACTTTGCCTCCAAAAAAAAAAGAAAAGAAAAGAAAAAAAAGAACTGCAGAATACAGTTTTCACAGTGGCTAAAGTGAGCCTGAAATTATCAAATATGGTCCTTTAACCTACAGCTATGGCTCTACATCTCTTGCTCCTCCTCAGCTTGCTCCAGTCAGGAGCATCTATATTTGAGCCATTCCCTGAAACCAGTCTCTCGTGTTTCTGATAAAGACAGCTCAGTCTTTAGGTTTCTGAAGTTTGTTTGCTATTTTATAATTGTATTCTTGAATACTGTGCATTGGAGAAATAATAAATCTATTGTTGCTTTAAAGGGTGGTTGTACTTGTCTTTTTTTTCCACCAATGTCAGGGCTAGTGCCTGGTATTTAAGAATGTTTAGAAAGGTTAATCTCCAGAGTCCCATTGCTGCCATCCAACCTCAGTGTGATGAGCACTAATGGGGCAGGAGAGCAGACGCACTGCCCCTGCAACTCAGGGAATCTTGGTTAAGCAATTTTGGAGAGGAATGTTTACCATAGGTTTTTAAAATTTCTGTATAAATAGTTCACAAATTTTCCAAAATGGAAAATTTTTATACCTGAAAGGCTGAGGCATCTGAACATGCTCTACTCAAACATCTAATTACAATCTTCAGTAGAAGTTGAGATGAAAAGAGGAATTACTTACTAAAAAACAAAATGAAAAATTTAAAAGGGGCTAGCTCATTGAATTCCTAACAGTTATTTTGTTCAAAAATGGTTCTACATTTTATTCAGTTCTGTATTATATATCTGCTTCAATTATACTTGGGATTAAACTTTAAAAACTTCATAGTTATGTTCCATTAAAGGGTCTATTATCAAATGCAGTATCAATTGTATTTAATTTAGAATTAGTTCTTAGTATGGCACAATAGAGTAATACTACCTATACTTCTATTTAGGTTTTTCTTTCTTTCCTTCTCTCCTTCCTTCCTCCCTTCTTTCTTTCCTCCCTCCCTCTCTTCTGTCTTCCCTCCCTCCCTCTGTGCCTCCTCTTTCCCTGCCTCTCTTCTGTCCATCTCTTTCATCCCTCCTCCCTCTTTCTTCCAAATTTAGTTCTCGACTATTTGGATTTTTAAACATTCATTTAGAGAGATTAACAAAGTCACTTGTCTTATTTCTGTGGAATCTTGGCTGTCATGTCCATGATAGTTAAATGTAAGTGAGATGTGCTAGGCATTTATACATTCTTATAACTCTCACTTCTAAATACAAAACAATAGGTTAGAGGCAGTCTCTCTCCATCACAGGCATTTAAATTGCCATTCTGGTTCATCCTTTAAAATGAAGGAAAACAATATAGCCCAGGACCAAGGAAGGAAAATAATTAAATTTGTTTGCTAAATAATGCAGGATGTAGAAAATTTTTTTACAAGAAACAAACTCATTAATTAGGGCATCTCCAGATCATCAGTTTTCCAATTTCTCCCTTCCAATATATTTCTGAACTATATCCCAGGGACTTTAAGGTAAATATACTCACATCATTCTTTGCATTACAATTACAGTCAATGAAAAATGCAGAAGTTACAAGGCAACCAAGTGTGTGACCAAGAGAAGTGCAAGGGTGCAGCATATCAAAACAATGTGGTTATATAACTCTTCTTCAGAGTGTTTGGCCATCATTTTTACTGTATTTTATTTTATCATTTTATTTACTTATTTAATTTTTAGAAACAGGGTCTCACTATGTTGCCCAGGCCGGACTCAAACTCCTGGGCTCAAGCCATCCTCCAGCCTCAACTTCCTCAATAGCTGGGACTGCAGGCGCATGCCACTGTACCCAGCTGTGACATCACTTTTATTACAGATACAGTTGTCTCATTGTATAGCCACATTTAGTTGAAATAAATCCAAATACAGCCATATGCTTCAAACGGACTTGTGATTATCTTTTAAAAACACCACAGCTAGTTCCATTAAAGAGTTTATGATCAAATCCATTACCAAATGTTTATATTAAAGTTAGGACTGAATGTCTCCATATGAGAGAAAAATGCTGCTATTAGAGCTATCATTCCAGAAGTTTCAGTCCATAGTCTGTCTTCAGAGTAATTTTAACTCATAGTAAAGACCTGAGCCATTTTATGCAGTTCACAAATGTAATTGTTTACCTAAGGGAAATAGCATTAGCTTGCTTACAAATCATATAGCCCAGGCTATTGAAGTAAATCATCAATGATTTTTGTGTGTTGAATTTTGTTTAGAAGCCCCGCCTGGTAAGCAAGAATCTCCTCAGGAAGGAAAAGGAAAGAAAGGTGAGACCGCACTCAAAAGAAAAGGTACAGCAGATAAAAATAGATATGATTACATGTAATTCTGCATTTTATAACTATTTCAGTAAAAATAGCTAGATTTGTGTAGTGGTATACATTGACTACTTCTCTCAGGCATTTGTAAATCATAAGCCGTGCCAAAGAATAGAACCTCAAACTTTCTGTATCCTAGTGCTTACCGAAGGCCCTGCTGAGAAAAGTGGTGCTGGCAGGGATAATTTAGAGAATATCTAATACACAGAATATCCATTAATCAGAGATATTATAGCTGTATAATATCCTTGAGCTAAACTCTGTCATCAGAAAGCTACATACTGAATCAAGTTTTCTTGGACCTCTTATTGAATTTCCTTCACTGATAAGCACATTGGTAAAAAAATAAAAATAAAAATCTTACATTACCTTAGAACGTTTATAAAACTAAGGAAGTAACCTTGAAACAATACTGTTAACTAAAGTAGAATATTTGACTTTTACCATCAATTTTTAGTGGAACACTTGAAGGTAGTTTTTGAGACCTGTCCTACATTTTTTGTAATAATTAAAGCCAGTAATTTATAAACAATTAAAGATATGAATTGGGGCTGGGCATGGTGGCTGAATCCTGTAATCCTAGCCCTTTGGGAGGCTGAGGAGGGCGAATCCCAAGGTCAAGAGATTGAGATCATCCTGCCAACATGGTGAAACCCCGTCTCTACTAAAAAAAAAACAAAAAAAATACAAAAATTAGCTGGGTGTAGTGGCACGTGACTGTAGTCCCAGCTACTAGGGAGGGTGAGGCAGGAGAATCGCTTGAACCCAGGTGACAGAGGTCGCAGTGAGCCAAGATCGCACCATTTCACTCAAAAAAAAAAAAAAAAGAATTGGAATCAACAAATATTTACAACTTGATGTAACTTCTTGGTGTAACTACATACTGGCAAAGGATTTTAATGATTTTACTTTATTCTAATTTATATTTCATGCAAGGGATTTTAATTCTTTTTAAGTATTACTTATTTGAGTTTCTTTAGAAAATTCTTCAACCATCCAAGAGTACAGAGAACCTTACAGAGCTCTTGCAAATATTTTAGAAAACTTTGAGTTATTGTCCCCTCCCCCAGCCCCACTCTGTACTTTTTTAAAGAATATAAATACCCTGGAAAATTTATGTTATGCATACACCCACAATAAGTAAACTTTTAAAAGCTCATTTATGAGGGTTGGTCTCCCTTTTAAGGTTTTTGGATATGTACTCTGAAACTATTTTTTTAACAGTCAGGTACTTCTAAGTTACCTATTTGAGCATTAACAGTTTGGTTGATGTTGTTTTATTGAAAATTATTTTGACCTGACATTCATATTTGGTATTTACTTTGTTTTTTTGTTGTTGTTGTTGTTGTTGTTGTTTTTGCCAATGTTACAATTCCATGGCTATTAAGTCCAGCTTGTTTTTAGGTTTTGTTGATAGGTTTTTTTGTTTCACTTCTTTTAATTGTTTGATAAGTGGGAGGTGGGAGGTTGATCCCCCCGCCCCCAACCCGGGACTGCTTCCCTACTGCCCAGGAACCTTACAACTTAAATTAATCTGGTGGTGTTGCATTGCTTGCCTTTTTCAGTTAATTGTAAATGCCTATGGCTTTATCCATGCGATACTATTTCTAAAATACTGGGCTTGCAAAGTTTTTCTTCTGCATAATGTTTGATTATGAAACAATAATGTTTGATTTTAAGTTGTTGTTTCTTTGTTTTGAAACAGGGTCTCATTCTGTTGCCCAGGCTGGAATGCAGTGGTCAGATCATGACTCACTGCAGCCTTGACCTCCTAGGCTTACCCACCCCAGCCTGTCAAGTAGCTGGGACCACAGGCATAGCCACCATGCCTGGCTAATTTTTGTATTTTTTGCAGAGATTGAGTTTCCCATGTTGCCCAAGCTGGTCTCAAACTCCTGGGCTCAAGCAATCTCCCCACCTCAGCCTTCCAAAATCCTGGGATTACAGGAGTGAGCCACTATGCCTGGCCAAATTTAAGTTTTTATAGAATTATTTGTTGTAAAGAATTCTGCTAAGAACAGTTTTTCTGAAGACCATGTTTTCATTCAAAACTCATTAATGGCTTTGCTTAGTTTTAGAATTTAGTAAGCCAACTTTAATGCCCATTGAAATGAAATAAAACTTCCAGTCTTAAAAAAAGTCCTCAACATTTTTATAAAAAGTCCTCTACCACGTAACATAGCAGTGGCGGTAAAACATTTATTATACCAATAACAACCTGGTACTATATTTTCTTAAGGAATATTATACCCACTACATCATTCAATGGCTCCTACATGAAATCCTAGGTGATAAATTTTGTTCAGAATCAAGGGACAGGAAAATGTCTCCTCCTCCAAGTGATTAATGCACACCTTTAAGTGAGAGCATTTCCCTTTATGTTTTGGCTAACTAGAAGTTCAGAAAAAACTCATGGCTCGGGTTTTTATCTGTGCAAGGACCTAGATCTCAATGTCTGCCTTCTAATTCCTCTCCTGATTTTGAATTTCTACTTTAAGTTATATTTTTTCTGACCTTAGTTTCATTTATTTTTTTTTTCTATTTTACTTTAACTATTTCTGTGAAATAGGGGGATATAATTTTTAAAGTAATTGATAGTTGGTGAAAGAAAATCCCAGTCTCTATAAAGCACACCAGTTAGATTCATACTGAAGTTGCTGTAGCAACCAATTAACTACAGATTGAAATGAAGTTATGGATACATGCAGTTTACTTCTTCCAGGTTCATCCAAACAGCATTGTCATGAAGTATATGCCTTTTTTAAACTATTCATCACAAGCTGCCAATGCTGTTGCAGTCCAAGAGTGTGTAATGTTCAAAACCTAATGTGCTAAAATAGACGTTTGGGCATTTAAATATACATATAACCATGATTCTCAAAGGGAACCTCACCCTTCTCTAATTACGTGATATTATGTGTTTATATAACTAGACCTAATTGGTGAGTTAACACTGAGATAAAAGTTTCAGTCAACATTTTAAGGGCTATAAGTTGTTCTCAGCTCTCACTTGTTTACTAATAGAATAATTTTCATATTTTACATTACTCATCTCTTTTTTCTCATCAGAATAAAAAAAGCAAATGAAACATCATCATAGAAACATCAAAAATAGAAATTAAAAAGACTTATGTACCAAAGCATCAAATTAGACATAATTAACACAAAAGGGCATCCTTAATAAAAGTATACAGACTCCAAGCAATTCACAGGCAAACACAAGTTCAACAGCAAAATATATACATTGGAGCCATGTAGTTAGCTCAAATTAGCTAACTCCAAAGACTTCCAAATATTTATTGCTTTTATTTTACTATTCTATTGCATTAAGTAATATTTGAGATAGGTGAACTCTTGAGATTTAAAAATCTCTCTGTTACATATAAATAGTGTGGCTTTGGGCTTCCTTCATGTAGAAGAAATGATTTTATTTCTTAATATTTCAAATTAACACCATTGCAGGTGAACACCATTAATTGGTCATCTGTTTATTTCACAGGCCATTGATACCAATTATATTTAAAGAGTCACTTATGACTTGAGGAACCATCTATTTTCTCCTTTCTTCAAACTTATCATTATTTCCTCCTGTTGATGTCTTTGATTCATTTATATTCTTCTCTGCATATGAGATCAGTTTCTACCCTTCTGCCTCCCAAATCTTGACACTGAGATGCCATTAACAATGGTACTTAGAGTGTTTTTAAAATATTTCACCTCCTCTTGAACCAGTTTGCCACTGTCCCGTTATGTTTCTTTATTAAACAATGGCTTTTCAAACATGTAGCCTTACCTGGGAGAGATGTTAATTAGGAGCCAAATGAAGAAAGTTTTCCATAATCAACTAAATTCAGAAAATGCCAACTTATATCAAGTTAAAATGTTTTTAATTACAGGATTTATTTTTCTGTGACAATGTGCATTTCAAAGGGAGTAGGATACACCATATGTAAGATCCCAGAACATTTTGGATGCAGAATTCTTCTTCCTGGAGAAGAATCTGTTGGGACCAGAGTTCTCTGAACAAACACTTGGAAATCATGCCATCTTTAGTTCCGATGCTCTGTCACATGTATTGGTGTTAGTATTGTTCCAGTGCTTGCCTCCTGATTTGTCTTATAGGGTCAATT
>PVKV010014057.1:0-27155 GCA_004027835.1 Alouatta palliata | reverse complement strand
AGGGGTGCTGTTCTTGGGAAATGGCAGTTAGAGCTCCCTCAGAGACCATTTAAGGGTTCCCAGCAGAAGGGGCCACTGTCAGAGGCTCTGGTCGCATGACGGTTTAGAGTTTGATGGCCTGAAGGCAAGAGCAGACAAATGGGGTTATTAGAAAACATGTATCAAAATGAAACACAGGGAGGGATAAGGACAGGTCAAAACTTCTGAGGTCTTTTACCAGTTTGCACAGGGAGAGGGAGGACAGAACCCCAATTGGTTAAAAAAAAAAAAACTCTACCCATTTGCTGGCATATTAGTCTTCTGGGTTCCCTTCCCCTGAGACCAGTCCTAAACCAACCAGTTTAAGACCAGTTTAAGGTTTGGGAAATTAGCTCTTTCCAGTTCAGAGGATGCATCCAATGTGAGTGTCCCATGGTACAGAGACACAATTACCTATCTGTGAAGAGAGGACATAGGAGGAGAAAGAAGAAAAGTAGCACCTTTTAAAGGAACCCCTGAGAGTCAGGATGCATTCAAAAGTGATACATAATGAAGATGAATAGCTACCCATCTAGGAAGAGGGGAACAGGCATCCCTGGTTCCCTTCTCTTCCTAGCAGATATCCAGGTTACATGAGGGAGAGGGAAGAGTATTCTCTTTCCCTCTTCGATCTTTGTATCTGAGTGATTTTGGCAGGTCCCACCATGACTGCCAAAGTGCCTTGAAGCAGAGAGGCCCTACACAATAGTAATTATCTGCTCTTATCCACATATGCCTTATCTCCGCTGCTGTCAGTAGCCTTGGAGTTCCCTAGATATCATTTATGTCATGGCTACTAATGTGGCCTTTCTCCATGAAACAGGAAGCTTGAACTTGGCTTAATCAGCAGGAATCAGCCACATTCACCTTTGCTGTGCCTTTTAACCTCTATTGTCATTTGCCTCTGGATCCCTTAGATCCAGCTGTCCTTCCTAGGGCTTTGACTCAAAGCTTGAAATTGGGTTTGAGACAAAAATGTGTCTCAGGGGGTTGCATGTACTCCTTATTATAAGTGGAATGCTAAGGCAAAACTGTGAAACTGTGTCCTCTTCCAACAAGGAAGAAGAAAGGATGTCTTGTGGCACACCCAGATAACTGGTGGCTATATTTATGCTTGCTAAGATTTGGGTGCATGCTGCTTGGCTTTGGTTAGCTCCCTTGGTCTTACTTTCTAAAAAAGGAAACCTCTGAGTGATTGGCATCGTATTTATTCCCATCACCTGGCAGGACATGCAGGATAATTGCATGGAACTAGCATATTGATCCAGATTTTTACATTACCCATCCCTTTTGTTCTTTTTGAGCTGCAGCCAGAAATTTCTGGTTGGTTCACAGGAGCAAGCAGGATTAGTCTAAAATGTAGGTGAAAACTTAAAAACAACTAATGAATTTAGAATTTAATGATAAATGTATGATAAGTTTTGAAACGTGATTTCTGTCTCTCCAATCCTCATTTTTGTTGAACAATCATCACAGAACTGAATGGTTTGCAAAATAGATTTTAGTCTTATACTTGGCCTGATTATTTGAATAAAGTGCAGCAAGAACAATTACTTTTACATAGGCCTTTTGGATTGGCTTTGATAGAAGTCTTTTCCACAAAGAATCTCAGATAAGACCTTTTAAAGCCAAGCCTAATCATGAGTTTGTATCCTCAAATACCTATGAGTTGGGTTATTTTCTCCTCTATGGTCCCAACATAAACTTGGAGCTCCTGGACCTGTTGAAAAGTTACATTCTTTACTGACCACAGGTCAGGAACCCTGTACAGGGACTGTGTAGATGAATGTATGAGGCCAGTTCCCCTACTGGGCTTTTATTGGCTCTGCAAGTAGAGATTTACTCCTTAAAAGGAAGCATACCCTTCCAGTCAAAGCCTTGGTAAAATAACCACTTTCTCCAGTTGTGTCCTGTTGCAAAAGAAAAATGGATTTTTATTGCACTGATGCAAACAACTATATTGCCATAAGAATACTCACAGATAGGCTCTAAATTCTGGAGGAATCAGGCATAGAGAAACAAATATGCTCCAAATTTTGATCATAGGAGTATACCTTGCTTAATTGTTAAAGGCTGTAAATAGCTCAAAGTAAGTTTCCTTGACTCCGAAAAACAAAACAAAGATCAGCAATATTCCAAGCAAAAGTCAAAAAGGTTGCTTCAGCTTTCTGAGTTCAGTCCATTTAGTTCTTGCTTCACTTGATATATTCATGAACATTTCAGCTGTTTATGAGTCCTGTATATTTTCTTTTATTCCAATGTCACAATCTCCAAAGTTATCAGAAACCTGTGTTTGAGAGCATCTATTAAAGTTTATAGCTCATTATAAACTGTCTTTGAAAAGTATTAAAACAGAACAATTGTCTGTGGATAGCAAAATGTCTAAGGTAGTTACAGTTAGAAACACGATTGACAAAGACATTTGGTTATCTCTGTAGTTTTTAATAACTTAACAACTTTAATTATGATTGATAGCATATACTTAGACATTAGAATTTTAGAAATTTTATACAATTTTGATATATATATTAGCATTATTTGCCAAGATATAACCTAAAGAAGATTGAGCATCACTTTGGCAATCCCATGTACTAAACCTGTCAAACAATCCTGTTTACCTCTCTTTTCTGGAAACTTCAGGGCCCTCTGAAGTATTCAAAAAGACAAGTGCCAGGGAAGACACTTTTGATACTGAAGTTTGATTTTGGGAAGACTTTTAAATACATTTAAAGCACTTGATAGTATGAAGTATAATTGCAGATTACCATAAACTATTTATTTTGCCAAATGATGACTCAGAAATTTTAAACAAGCAAAAACCTTTTATATCCCTTTACAAATTTTGCCGAAGAGCAGATTAGTGCCTTAGGAAAACCTTGTTATGCTTTTATTTCAATGCTTAATTTACAGGAAAACCATATAATAACTTTTTTGGAATTTAGTCAGTATGTTCACATAGAGAACCTTTAATGCAAGATTAAATTCCACAGTTTTTCTACCACTTCTTTGAACCTTCAGCTTTTTCCTAATTTAACTCAAAACAATCCTTTAACTCTAGGCAAAGGTTTACATTTCCATGCCTTCTTATAACCTTTTACTAAAAAACACATTTTACTGTTCTTACAAACCTTGCATGTAAATCTATTTTTAGTACTTTCAATTAACTCCTAAGAATTTTAACTTTAAGGTAAAACTTGGTAAGTTGCTTTAATTGTGTGCTAAGTAGCCAAGGTTTGCCTTCTTAATTAAGGGTGAGGTTAGTTCCATATGTCCCCAGGCCTTACCAGTTTTGAAGCCAGCATGTCATATAGTTCTCAAAACCCAAAAAGCAGTTTGTAACCTTAAAGCACTTAGCAAACCTTGCATCTGAACTGCATTTTACCAATGGTCTTTAGGGCTGTTTTTATTGCTTAAAGATTAAAGTCACATGAACTAAAAGGTACCACAGCTTTTAACTTCCCTTAAAAAAAATATGTGATCCAAGTGCTTGTCTTTCTTTTTTGACTTTATTTATTTTACTTTAGGTACATACTATATCTGGCTTTTCTCCCCATGTTATCCCTCCCCACCCACCCCACCCCCCAGTGTCTCTCCCCTACCCCCACAACTGTCCCCTCTGTGTGACGCTCCTCTCCCTGAGTCCATGTGTTCTCGTTGTTCAACACCCACCTATGAGTGAGAACATACGGTGGTTGGCTTTCTGTTCTTGTCAGTTTGCTGAGAATGATGGTTTCCAGATTCATCCAAGTCCCTACAAAGGACACGAACTCATTGTTTTTTATGGCTGCGTAGTATTCCATGGTGTATATATACCACATTTCTTTGTCCAGTCTATCATTGATGGGCATTTGGGTTGGTTCCAGGTCTTTGCTATTGTACACAGGGCTGCAATGAACATACGTGTGCATGTGTCTTTATAGCAGAATGATTTATAGTTCTTTGGGTATATACCCAATAATGGGATTGCTGGGTCAAATGGAATTTCTATTTCTAAATCCTTGAGAAATCGCCACACTGTCTTCCACAATGGTTGAACTAATTTACACTCCCACCAACTGTGTAAGAGTGTTCCTAATTCTCCACATCCTCTTCAGTGTCTATTGTCTCCCGATTTTTTAATGATCCCCGTTCTAACTGGCGTGAGATGATATCTCAGTGTGGTTTTGATTTGCATTTCTCTAATGACCAGTGATGATGAGCATTTTTTCATATGTTTCTTGGCCTCATGTATGTCCTCTTTTGAAAAGTGTCTGTTCATATCCTTTGCCCACTTTTGAATGGGGTTGTTTGTTTTTTCTTGTAGATCTGTTTTAGTTCTTTGTAGATTGTGGATATTAGCCCTTTGTCAGATGGGTAGATTGCAAAAATTTTTTCCCATTCTGTTGGTTGTCAATTCACTCTAATGATGCTTGTCTTTCTTTATGACAAATTAATTAGAGATATTTTCATAGACATCACACACAGTACATATATAGGCAGAAGAAGACTCAGTTGCTGGGCAGGGTCCTTTAAGAGAAAGAGCTAGGAAAACATGCAGATACTGAATCAGAGAGGGCTTATCCCCTAAGGTAGTGTTGCTAAACAAAGCCTTACTAATCAGTTATGCCCCCAGGATGTAAAGCAAGATGGAGCGGCACAAACCATACAGACATGCAAAGTACACCAGATTGGCCACAGCCCAAGACTAGCCCCACAAATCCTTTTCACAATTAAAACTTTGCAGAAAATATGAACAGTGTTAGTTGAGGCGCCTGGCCTAGTAAAGTGGGGGAAAAAAACTTTAAGGGTAAACTGCTGACGGGGTGGAGAAGAAGAAGGAAAAAAACATGTAAAAATGCCTGGGAACCTCTTATTCTTATGCAAGCTGTTCTCCACCAGGAAGGTTAGTTCAATTACTGTCCTATGGAGTAAAACTCTTTGGCTGGAAAAGGGGATGGCTGTGGTGGCTTGTGGCTGGGAACCAGCCAGCCGGCTGTTCAGGAATCTGGCGCCATGTGTCCCAACCCTGGCAGGGAGCAGGGAACATCAGGAAGCTGGTGCTCACTGGTCTATCCAGAAAAAAAAAAAAAGGAAAAGGCCATGAAAAGGTCTGGGATTCATGGAGGTTGGGGGCTTGTTTTCCCCCACCCTCAGAAGTCCAAGAATGAAAAGGCTTAGAAGCAACAGTGAGAGGTTTTGAGTCTCCATATCACTCACTGCTTCTCAAGCCCCACATTGGGTGCCAAAAATGTTGCAAGACTTTTCCTTAGTTCAGCTAAAGATGGGGTTTTTGTCTGTTCCACAGCCATGAAAATTTAGGCTCACATGGTTTAAAAGGGAGTAAAGCAGGGTTTTATTGGGCTTAAACAGGAAAAAAGGGGGAAACAGGGACTCTTCCAAGGCCAGAGTCTCAATGCTAGAGCACTTCCTGCCCGGCAGTTTGAATCCCAGGTTCCACACAGGAAAAGGAGGGGCCAGGCTTCTCCCCACCACAAATGGCATGAACTTCCCAAGGCTCCACCCTAGTGAGCAGGTGCCAGGGTCTGACCTATAAACCTAGGCTTGTATGACAGGCAGATAGATCTCTTGCCTTCAGTCCAACTAAGGGGCTCTGCTGCCTCAGTCTGCAGTGTTGCCTCAATCAGCCAGCAAAGTTTGAATTTATTTAGTACAGATTAAATGACAAATGTTGTGAGTAAACACCACTAGAAGGTAATTAACATTGTTGACCCCAGAGACATCCTGCCTGTGAATGATTCAAGGTTACTTTTAAGATCACTTGTTTACTTGAGTAAACAAGCTATTTAATTAAACTCTTTTACATTCCCTTGTTATTTGCTTTTCTGCTATTAACTCAAGGTCAAGAGGTTTAGGCTGCCTTCAGCTAGACCTTTTACTGAAACTGTGCAAACCTCCTAGCCTTCCAGGAAAGTTTGTGACTATTTCCTATACTTTTACAATTTCTCCCACCATCCTGACTGAACCCCCACAGGCAGGCTGATTGAAGTTTCTCCAGGGACCCCCTCCCACCTGGCTGTCTCATTAATGACATTTAATTTGAAGGATGTGAGAGAACAAAGGAAAAAAGACAAAAGTGAAATGAAATTGAAATAACCAGATCATCTGTGAGAACAGATCCTATTAAAGTGTGATTTCAGGACCAGCAGCATCTGCATCTGCATCACCTGGGAACTTGTTAGAAATATAGATACTCAGCCCCACCCAAGACCTACTAAATCTGAAACTCCAGGAGTTGGGCCCAGTAGTTTTGTGTTTTAACAAGACCGCTGGAGGATTTGATGATCATTAACATTTGAGAACTGCTCTACTGGAGCCTCAGGCTTCCTGCTCTATTGTAGCCACTGGAAAATCAGAAACATTCAATGATCTCTGGTGTATTATTTATAATATACCCCTTCCTTCAAATATTTATGTTGGATTACAATTTTAAAAAAAGTTTATAATAATGCTGTTGAAATAGAAAAATCCAAAGCCCTGAAAGAAGGAAATTAGCACATTCAGCTCAACGACACAATGCTTATTGTGATGACTCATTAATCAGAGCAACCTGACAACAAGGTGAAGAAGGAAGTATGATGGGTTTAAGTTTTAACAGGATTAATTTCTAAAATAGATCTTTATCACCTGAGACCTTTAACAGGCTAGTATGTGGCACAAAATGCAAGGTCGTCATAGGTCTATAGCAAATGCAAAATACATTGGGTTTCATTGGAAGGTTGATGCCATACATAAAAAAGCTGGTGATTAATTTATGAGCCATCACAGTTCTGGTAGCAAAATTCAAACACGGTCTTCTTTTATAATACATTTTATAAGCATAATAAGAAACTACCTCTTATAAAGTACCTTTTATGCACCAGGCACTACACAAGATAATTTACATATATAATTTCATTAAATTTCACAATCATCTATGAAGTAGAAATTATCAATTTACCATGTCAAAGATGAGGAAATTTAGAGTTAAAATGAATAAAGAAGTGTTTTATTAAGAACTGTTAACCTATGAGACAAAAACAAAAAAGAGCCTCTTAACTCTTTGGAAAAGATAATCTACACTCCCACATTAATTTGCGCACTAAATTGCTCATAACTTCCCTGGATTTTGCCTCAATAATGTTACAATTGTTTAAATAAATAAAGTAAATACTATTTATGCTCTTAAGTATGAATCTTTTAATGAATCTCTTTATCAGCCTGTACTTTAAAAAATTATACCAGAAATTTACCAAAAAGAAAATTAGTATACAATATAAATAAAATAATCTTAAAATCAACTGATAATAAATAATAGTATAAGAACTTCTCTGAGTTTGCAAACTTCTAAGTATGAATCAAAAGAACATTTTATCATATGAACTACATCAACAGACACTAAAAGGCAATGAGGTATGACCATCAAAAGCATGGAGTCTGCAATCAGCCTGCCTAGACTGAAATTCTAGCTCTGCCATTTACCATATATGGGTTACCTCTGGCAAGTTACTGTACCTTAATATGCTTCAATTTCCTCAGCTGTGAAATGGAGTAATAGAAGTATCTACTCATGTGGCTATTATAAAGAATAAGTAAATGTGCAGAAAAGTAAATAGTACAGGGTCTGGCTCAGAATAAACTGTAAATAAATATGGACTATTATTATTGGCCCCAGACCAAGTCACTAAAGATAGTGGGCAGAAAGGGGAATCCTTTGCAAAGCTGACCTGAAGAGTTCCCTCTTATCACTGATTATAAAAATACTAAAATTAAGTTTTATAAGTGACCCCAGATAACCAGTCTCATTTATAGTCATCCACATTCTGTATCTCTAGCTGTACACAGAATAACAGTATAAATCTTAGGACAGTAAGCAGAAAAAGCTTTCCCTCTATGAACTTTTTCAGAATAGTTTTTCAATAGTGAGTTCTGAGAACGCATGTTCAGTCTCTGGCTGCTTGCCTAACACCGGACCTCTCCTCTTCCTGGTCATGTTGCTTCAGTCTGTTCCATTGCTGGGCTAAAATTTTATCTAAGACACTCTAAATCTCCACTTTGGTTGCCATTGTTGGCAACTGTTAACAAAGAGTTGTTTTTTGCTGAACATGGTTGACCCCCAAGCAGTAAGAAAGCCATTACTGTTAACTGATCTGCTTTCTAGTGAAGCTGTTAACTAAATCAAGTCCTACAGGACATATTTTGCAACACAAAGGAAACAATAATGCCTTTCTTAAAGAAAAAAGAAAAAAAAACACATAAATCAGACTTTCCATATCTTTTCCTTCCTCCTACAATTCTCACCTCCCAATCCTTTCACTTCCCTGAGGAAGGCCAGTTTAATTTGAAAGTGTCTGGTTTTCCTAATGTCATCTCATCAGTTGAAACTCTTATCTTGGAATTAACTATTTACTTCCTTACTTGTAACTTTTGGTTCCAGCTCTTGACTTTTAATTACTCAGGCTTTCACTGAGTTCCTATTATTATCTTCTTTGCTCAGCCTTACTGCTCTGTCATTTTTGTCTTTATTTCTTTATTTATAACATTGATTTTTAAAATCCAATGTTCTAAAATCGAATTTCTCTTTTTACTGCATTTTATTTTTATTGGACTCATTCCAGTGCAATGAGCTTCTGTCTGATACTGTCAAGTTCTTATAACAAAAAAATGCTAATATGTACCTTTGCCATATGCCAATCATAGATTATTTTCCAAACTTTTCATCCATGAGCATGAGGAATGGTTATACTGAGGACTCTATGATCCAAACTCTACAAGTGAAAGCAAATATCTTATTAGAAAACAAAGCCTTCATATGGTTGTATTGATGATACTTAAAAAGTAATGCTGCTAATGTTACATTTAAGATGTTTATAAAAATTTTGTTCAGAAGTGAATATTCACTAATGCATACATTTTTATTCATTCAAATATTTTGCCCTTCAGCATTTTCATTGTTAAAAGTTAAATACAAGCTGTATAGAATCAAAGCACGATAGTCCAGAAATATTCCTTGGTTCTCTCAGTTTTCACTAAATGATCATGATGTTTAAGGAAAGAAAAAAAAAAAACCCATTCCAGTCTGTAAGTTATCATTATGAAGTTCTTCTTAGGAATTTTGCTTAGGAAATTCATTTTAAATTAGTCATAGAGTTATCATTTGTACTTCACCAGAGAGTCAGGTCAACAAAAATCATTATATAGAAAAATATATCTAATTGTGAAAATTGTCAGTTACTGCCTAAACACAGACTTTCTTAAATTTTTCTAAATTTTATATAATTTAGATACAACTTCAGATCTATAGATAATACTGTTTTTAAATATATAGAGATCACCTACACTGTCCACAAGATATTATTAACAATTTCTCCTCTACTTATAATCCACTTATTTTTAACTAACATAAAAGTGGAAAATGTATTTGCTTTTCTAAACAGCTTTATCATTAATAATACTCATTAAAGAAATATATTTTGAAGGAAGAAAGTGCTCCTGGTTCTACAGGTGTCTGTAAACTGCATCTAAAAAATTCAATAATTAATCTAAAGCTAAGTGGAATTTTAAATGGAGTAAATTTCCAAACTGTAATAACTTGATCTTTCCAGGGAATATTAGTGCTCTCTGAGTTAAGGACCAAGGTTGTTCATACCCTAGGGTACCACTTAACAGATCTAGATTCCCCTCTTGATGTTATCAGGGAAAGTGAAGTGAATGTCCTTTTAGGATTCTGAATTGAAAATTAGACCTCCTCTTTCTTTTTTTCTTCCCAAGCCCTGCCCTGCCCTCCACACCCCTCCCCTCCATTCCCTAACCCTCCCCTCCCTTACTCTCTCTCATGCCTTGAATCTGCCAGGCTTATGGCACAGCAACTACCTTTATCTTTACTCCCTGACTGTAGCAAGAAACATAATTTCCCCACAGAAACCCTGTGTCATGTGCAGGGAATGTTCAGGAGCTGCAACAACTCTCTTCTCCTCCCCTGCATCCCTCACCTACTCCAGCTGACTCATGATATCCTCCTTTCTCTCTGCCCTCTCACCGGGTCTCCAAGGGATACCGAGAGCACAACTCATGTTCTAGCTACCTTCTTTCTCATTCAGGGTAGACAGTGTAATTTGCCAGTTTTTAAATTAGTAGGTGAAACACATTTTGTTCTAGAGTCTAAACTTTATAAAAGTCACATGTTCATTGTAAAAGCAAAGACAGAGATGAAAATAAAATATCAACTTTATTAGCCACTTGGATAGGTTGGATTGCTTTAAAACATTTACTGTTATTAATATTATTGGTTAATTTGGGGGCTATGGAGAATAAGCATTTTTTGTAAGACTCTTCAAAAAAGGCTTAAAATGTAATTAATGAATTGCCTGAAGTCCATGAAAATTGTAGATTTATTTATCCACCGGAATTCTGTCTCATTCATTTACTTGTATTGGAATAATTTGATATGCATGTTTAAGGTTCTCCTAAAGGAAAACCATCAGGAGGAAAAGCACCAGTAAAGAAATCACCTGCTGACTCTACAGATGTATCACCTGTTGCAATAGTGCCTCAACTACCTAAGCCAGGATCGGAAGAATGGGTCTATGTGAATGAACCAGTTCCTGAGGTATGGCCGTTTAGAATCAAGCTGGAGAAATCCATTCTTTCTCCTGCATCTAGTAAGGTTCACTGTCATTTGCAACATGCTAAAGGCCTTTTACAGCAGGTAATATATATCTATCCATCAAAAAGCTGAAAAGAATTTTTTAGCCACTACTCAATGACCCATATCTCATCCTTTCTCCTACTTGAGTTTCTGAGTCATGCTTTGAACTGCTATTGAGTGCTAAAATGGGGGAACAAATGGGTTCTGTGAGGAACAATTTTCTTCCCAATGACACACAGAGATGCAGATTCCTGGAAGAATGACTTCCCTAGAACACATATCCAGCAAATTTCTAGCCTTTTATTCATTTTTTAATACTGCCATTATAACGCTTTTAAACGAAGTTTCACCTTTGACTTTTTAGAAGCAGAAGCATATTTTTGAAGCTAACTAAACCCATAAAAGAACAGACAGCTATCTGACCTGGGAACGTTAATGGGTATGCTAGTGTAAGGTAAGGAGATGTCCCAGGGGAGTGCCAGAAACTCCGCCCAGCTCAACTAGCAAGGCCCAGTTGCCGTCTACCATTTTTGGTTGCTTTGACAGATGAATTTTCAGAAAGTCCACAGAATGGTCGTTCCTTTAAAACTTTTTAAACTACAAAGAGCTTTTTAAAAGTCATGGTCTCCTTCTCCTTCATTCCAGTCCCCAATGACCTCTCACTCTGATGAACTCAGCAGCGACCATCTGTGCCAGGCATTTGAGACCCAATTATGAAATGCAGAAATTGTGTTGTTATTGTTATTATTGAGCTTTCCTAGGGATATGTCTTCTCTCCCAATTAAACTGTAAATTCTTTGGGGGGGGTAGGAACGTGGAATAATTCACTGTATTCAACACAAACACAGTGCAGAGTATGTAACAGATTCTTGATAGGTTTCTAATTGATTAATTAGCATTGAGAGGGAAATTAGAATAGAAAATATTTTTAAATGAGAACATCAAATGATATAATTATGAATGTATATAACTGACCTCACTCAGCCAAATAGAAGCTACTTTAATGTATATATTAACATTAGTATATATAGATTCAAAAATGTATCATAGAAGCAAGATATAGAAGTGGGTGTTGGGAATGAGATAAAATTAAAATGATACGATATGGTAAGTGATGGGGAGTGTGGGGCAAAAACACCTAAATTCATTCCTTAACTCCAAAACTTGAAGCCCTTGAAAGAAATCACTCCATAGAGACAAGAAAGAAATAAAGAACAGGAATTTTTTTTTTAAATTAACATTGAAATATGGTACACACTCCATGTAGATCTTCTAGCATTCAGGATTCTATAGAAAACATGATAATTTGAGGAGAGTGAAATAAAAGACTATTTACAAATGTGGAGGCAATAAGTATGGCAACCTACAAGGATTAGATTATTCCCTCCCCTCCAACAAGGGACAGCTGGGGGTCACTACGGCCCTAGGCTGACGGGGCACAGAAAGGGAGTAGATCCTTGGGCCTCAAGAGAACTTCTGCACTTAGAGGGCCATCTGATAGGAGCTGTGGCCTTCCCCAGAAAGATGCAGTGCGACCCCACAAATAGGAGCAGAAAAACACTCTGGCCAAGAAGATGGAGGGCCAGGGAGTTTCCTGAAGTAGCTTACATACATTAGCCTCCCCAGGCACTAAGCAAGGTGAAGGAGACTGATGTGGAGAAACACGGACGATGCGCAGCAGAGACCTCTCGTTTCCTAAGAAAGACCAGGTAGTAAACACCTTTTGCTACAGCAAAGCAGGCCGCGTGATCCAGTCTAGTTCGTTTCCACTCCAGACTTCCCACACGTGAACTGCCGAGTTTACCTGCTGATAGGGTTTGCTGTGTCCCTACCCAAACCTCAACTTGAATTGTATCTCCCAGAATTCCCACTTGTTGTGGGAGGGACCCAGCAGGATTGAATCGAATCATAGGGGCCAGTCTTTCCCATGCTATTCTTGTGATAGTGAACAAGTCTCACGAGATATTTTCTTCCCAGTCTCAAGTATGTCTTCATCAGCTGTGTCAAAACAGACTAATACACATATCAAGGAGGAGGAAGACAAATGCCCAGTTAAACCTGGATTTTAGTTAAACAACAAATTTAACTGGGAATCCTGTACTGTATCTGGTAACCCTGTTTCCGGACCTTCTGAGGGCCCAGGTCAGCCTTACTTCGATAGATAAATGGAGGGAGATAGAAAATAGAGGCTGCTTTCATATAGCATTCAGGTAGCAGCCAAATGTGAGGAGAGCCCGGGATCTCCTCCCTTTGCCAGCCGCAAGGGCAGGTGCCGAGAGAATGCAGAAGGCAGTTAGACTGAGAGGTCTTTGCTTCCAGCCTGTGGAATCACAAGAACAGACTCCCAAGGCCTGGACTCCACAAAAGAGGCAGCCATACCTCGGGGGGGCCACTTAGTGCCCTCAATCACATTCAACCAATCAGTAGCAGCACTCCTCCCTGAAACTGGGCCCAGGGGCCACAGGGCCATGTGTGCTGGGTTTGGAAACCTGTCCTTCTTCAGGAGGCTGACAGACACAGGACTCTTCTGCCAACAGTGTCACTCAGATTAAAGCAGAGCTTTTGATTCTCTACTGGCCTTGCTGACAATTTCAACATTCAAAATATAGACAGGGGCTATGGAGGACTTTTGCTTTGGATTTAGTACTGACCAACAAACATGGACAGTTAGGTAAATGGAAATGATCAATAATTTAGGAGAAATTATTTAAAAAGGAGGTATAATAGTAAAGGAAGGATCTGTCAGAACATAAGAAATATGTGCCATAGTTACCAGGAAAGCATATTTCAAACCTATAGTGAAATCATAATCAGACTCTAAAGGGCAATCTGGCTCTAAGAGAAATGAATGGTCTCCAATAAGAAGAAAATTTCCCCTTAAAATTCTAATTATGTACCAAGGAAACTAATGTGATCCCAGAGTATTTTGTGGGGTGGGGAAGATATTCAAAAAATTAGAGAACATTATAAAAGGATAGGAATTTAGTAAGTATCTAGCCCATCATAGGCATTCGAATGTTGAAAGAATACAGCCAAGGATATGTGTAGATGTATTTGCCAAAATGCCAAAAACAAAAAGATTCTGTAGTTACATTGTCTAAGAAAATAATAGAAGACTGAAAATGGAAACCCAGCTTGGGTAACCTGAAATCATCTTAAATGAGAAAAGAAATAAAGTAAAATTAATTAATAGTAGTAATAAGGTTTTGTGAGTTCTAAAACCTTGGCGAACTCTCTTTAAGACAGAAAGCCCAAAATTGCAAATACAGAATTAGTCATGAAATGAATATTCATTTAAAACTGATTTCAGTTAAGAAATACGCAAGAAAAAGCAATGGGACTTAGTAACATAGAGAGCAATAATTTATACATTAATGCTTGCTGTAATTTAAGAGCAAATTATTAAACACATAACTTCTGAGCACCTATAAAATATAGAGATGATCATTTGGAGCCTGCACTGCAAGAATAAGTCCTGTTGCGCTGACCCATTCCTGCTATAGCCTTGAGAGCAAGGCTGAATAAGTGGATCGGGAAGTACCATAAGCATAGTATCTCTTGAGTTCAAAATAGTATTTGACAATTTCTTCATGAAGTTATTATAGAGAAATGAGAGCTGTGAGCAGATACTAATTGAATTAGATCCATTCTTAGGAGGTAGCTCTTCATGTACACAGTGTTGATTAATAGATTGAAGTTGACCAGGAGGGAGATTTAGTAGTGTGCTTTTTAGAAATGGTCTTTAGCATCACTCTGGATATCACTTTCTTTAAGAGAGATTATGACAAACTACAAACCAGAGAGAGAAACAGGTCAGGAAAGGGTGTTGAAATGTTAGAGGGGCATCAAAAGAACTGTAAATGTTTAACTTAGATAAAAACCCTTGAGATATGGTTAGATATAAGATCTTAGACTTTTAGAATTAGTTGGAGCCATACAGTCTCCAAAAAAATTAACATGATCATAAAACTGGGTTCAGATGAGCCTACTGACATCCACATTAACATTTATTGAGCACCCATTATGTGTAAATGCTGTACAGATTCTGGGAACAAAAGAAAGCAAGCTGCAATTTCTATGCCCACGTTTCACTTTGTGATTTTGATTGCCCACAGTAAAGTACAATGAGGTATTTTGAGTAAGAGAAAGAGCCCACAATCACATAGCTTTTTTTTTTACAGTATATTGTTATAATTGTTCTATTTTATTATTGTTAATATGTAACTGTGCCTTATTATAAATTAAATTATATTATAGGAATGTATGCACAAGAAAAAGCATAGTACATATAGGGTTTGGTACTATCTTCAGTTTCAGGCATCCCCTGGGGGTCTTGGAACATATCCCCCCTGATAAGTGGGACTTCTGTAAGCAACTAATTACAACACAGTTTTGTGGTTTCCTCTGTAACAAGACTATAAACTGTCCTAACAACATAGAGGAGGGAATAATACATTTTATTTAGAATATCAAAAAAGGCCCCCACTGCAAATTTCCTTTTAAAGTATGAGTTCATTGGGTAGGGAATATTATAGGAAGAGAGAATCCCAGTATGAGAGATTGGTTCAGTGCATCAGGAGGAGAAGGTTTGAGGACACAGCTTCAGGAGGCAGCTGACAGGAAGGCAGGGCCAGATTTAGAAGGATCTTAAAATCTGTGCTGAAGTGTTTGGACTTCATCTGTGTGATAGTGGCAACCATGGAATGTTTTTCAGCAAGAAAGTAACATGTTGGAATCATTTTCACAACAATAACTAAGAGAAACTAAGTTATTTTATATAACTAAGTAGGATTAATTGTAAAAACAAAAACAGAAAAAAACATGGGTTGTGACTGGTCTGTCTATGTTCAAATCCCAGCTATGTCATTCAGCAGCTACATGACCTTGTACAAGCTATTTAACCTCTGTTGCTTCAATTGCCTCATCTTTAAATAGTAACAGAAACCAATCTTTTAAGTTGTTGCAGGAATTTAATGAGTTAGCCCACATAAAGCCCTTTGAACAGAATCTGGCACAAAGTAGGTTCTCAATAAGTATTCATTGTTTCAAGAATAGAAAGTAACTCAAGGATATTGAAAGTGTAAGGAATATCGCCGAGTTTAAAATGAGGAAACTGAGATCAGCCTAGGAAAATTAAATACCAATTTATTAAGCTCCTGGGCGAGGTTCTGTGGTCCGGGAAAGGGGGGCCAGAGAAGTCACGCTTAGTTTCCCAGGGCAAGGAGTTTTATAGGGGTTAGAGGCCATTGAGTGGACACTGAGAACAAAGCATAAGGCAATTGATTGGATATTGGGAAACAGGGCTTGGAGGGGGCGAGCTGCTACTGGTAGGTAGGCGGGACTTTCGGTGCGCGGGCATTAGAGGCAATTGATTGGATATTGGGAAACAAAGCATGGGGCAATTGATTGAATATTGGGAAGCAGGGTTTTTCAAATTTAGGCGGGGTTTTTCAACGGCGGGCTAGGTGCCAAGTGCAGATTTGGGTGTGGAGTGCAGAAGTGGGCATTAAGGGGAAGCTACGTGACAGAGCTTAAATGAGCGTGGAATGATGACGTAGTTTCCAGGTTCAGGGAAGGATGGGCATGTCCGAGCTCCCAGCGAGGCAGCCGGCCTTACAGAAAGGGATCAGAGACCTATTGGGAGGTCCCTGTACTGCTCTAGACAAGAACTGATAAGGGCTTGAATGAAAGTAACAACATAGGGAAAGAGGGAGGAAGAAACAGAATCTGGGAATGGTTCAGGAAATGGGTCTTACCCACTTCTCAGATGTCATATTTCTCCAGTCCTACTTTGTTTCACCAAGCCCTACAAATGCAGGACACTAGCCTGCATTCTGTCTTTTACCTATGCCAAGAACATTCCCACCACAGTGCCTTTACACCTGCTGTTCCTTCTGCTCCCCTAAATTAGTGGTGTCCAATCTTTTGGCTTCCCTGGGCTATAATGGAAGAAGAACTCTCTTAGGCCACTTGTAAAATACATTAACACCAATGGTAGCTGATGAGCTAAAAAAAGAAAAATCACAAAAATGTCTCATAATGTTTCAAGAAAGTTCACGAATTTATGTTGGGCCACATTCAAAGCTATCCTGGCTGCCTGTGACCCACAGGCCATGAATTGGACAAGCTTGCCCTAAATCTTCCTTCTCGCAATGCCAACTGCAATTCTGCCTTAATGAAGAGGCCTTTCCTGACCACCCTAAACAAAGCAGCACATTTGTCACTTCACAGCCTTAGTATGTGAATTGCTTTTTTTTCTTGAGATAGAGTGTCACTGTGTCACCAGGCTGGAGTGCAGTGGTGTAATCTCAGCTCACTGCAACCTCCGCCTCCCAGATTCAAGTGGTTCTCCTGCATCAGCTTCCTAAGTAGCTGGGACTACAGGTGCGCGCCACCATGCCCAGCTAATTTTTGTATTTTTAGTAGAGGCAGGGTTTCACCATGTTGGCCAGGACGGTCTCCATCTCCTGACCTTGTGATCCACCCACCTCAGCCTTCCAAAGTGCTGGGATTACAGGCAGGAGCCATTGTGCCCGGCCGTGAATTGCTTTTTTATTAGCTTATTAATTTGCCTAGGTCTTTAGTATTTACCTGCTTACTGATTTTCTTAATTACTTATTCTTCACTGTTTCCCATCTTTTATCAGAATATAAGCTCCTAAAGCCAGGAACTCTGCCTTACTCACCACAAAATTTCTAGTCCCTAGAACAGTACCTACCTACATAGGGTGAACACTTAGTGAATAATTTTTGGTTGGTTTACTCATTGGCTTGGCATAAGTAATGATAGAATGACTTGGACAGAATGACTTGGACCAAATCTCATGTATCCTGAATCCCCGTTTAGCTCTCTCCTCACTAATGATACCAGTCTTCAAATATCTGACAGGCTGCCATAGGAAAGAGAGTATGAATGTAGTCTGTCCTTCTCCAAAGAGGATAGCTAGAACTAAGTAGAAACTACAGAAAGACAAATTTCTGCTCAACAGAAAAAAAAAGTTTTCCAGTAACATGAGTTGTGCAGCATTGAAGGAGGCTGCCTTGAAATTCTGTGCTTGATGCATACAATGAGGTCCACAGAGAGATTAGATAATATATCTCTAGCATTTGGCATTTCTTGATTGGAGAGGAAATTAACCCAGATGCCCTCTAAGATCTCCATGTGTAACTTCTTGAGTAAATAAATGCACAGCCAATAAGGGAATAATAAACTTGAGTACAGCAAGTTTATATTAAATATTATATAGATCCTCAACTTTATTCAGTTAGATTATTTCTTGGTTTTGATTGTTTATTTTCATTATTAATGAAAATATAAAAGAAACTTTCTGATTTTTATGATGCACACAGCAATGAAAGAACCTCCTAAATGTAATCAGAGAAATAACTAATCACCACCTTGACATGAACACTAGGTGTTCTCCATGCTAGGTGGTTTTCTAACGGAGACAAAATGTGTCACTTGTGATGATTCAATTTATTTATTCAATAACAATTCCTTTAGGGCCTGCTATATCCCAAACATTATGGTAATTAAAGAAAAGATGGTATGAGAGGACTTCAAAAGGCTTGTGAAAATTGAATTAAAAGATAAAAAATTTTAAAAAGCCTTATTTCTCAATGTGAGCTTCAACTTTAAGACATCTTTCTAGGAGCTAATATCAACAATGTGGTCCATCCTTAAGGAAATGAGGGTCCTGAGAATTGAACCATGCCAATGCAGTCTTTTTTATATTACTTATTAAATAAAATAAGTACCCTTTATAGATATTTCAAGAATAGGAAACAAAAAGATAGATGGAGTCAAATCAAGAATATAAGTTGGATTGTATTAGTTCATTTTCACAATGCTATAAAAAAATACCCAAGACTAGGTCATTTATAAAAGAAAGAGGTTTAATTGACTAACAGTTCCACATGGCTGGGGAGGCATCAGGAAACTTACAATCATGGCAGAATGGAAAGCAGGCACATATTACATGGAGGCAAGCGAGAGAGAGAGAGAGTATGTGTGTGAAGAAGGAACTGTCAAACACTTATAAAACCATCATATCTCATGAGAACTAACTCACTATCATGAGAACAGCATGGGGAAAACCACCTTCATGATCCAGTCACCTACACTAGGTCCCTCCCTTGACACATGGAGATTATGGGGATTACAATTTGAGATGAGATTTGGGTGGAGATGCAGAGCCAAACCATATCATGAATGCCTAATGATTTCCCATCAAGAGTTTTACAAAATTGCCCTTGTTTGATGAGGGGACTGATCAGGAGAATTGCTGTGGAGAAGAACTCTCTGGTGAAGCTTCTCGGTGTTTTTCAGCTAAAGCTTTAGCAAACTTTCTCAAAATACTCTTATAATAAGCAGATGTTATTTTTCTTTGACCCCTCAGAAAGTTAACAAACATAATGCCTGGAGCATCCAAAAAAAAAAAAAGTATTGCCATGACCTTTCCTCTTGACCCAGTCTGCTTTTGCTTTGGCTGGACCACTTCCACCTCTTGGTAGGCATTGCTTGGATTGTGCTTTGTCTTCAGGATCATACTGATAAAGCCACATGTCATCTCCTATCACAGATTCTTTGAAGAAATGTTTTTGAATCTTGATCTCACTTTTTAACAATTTCCTTTTTTTTTTTTTTTTTTTAGACGGAGTCTCACTCTGTTGCCCAGGCTGGAGTGCAGTGGTGTGATCTTGGCTCACAGCAACCCCCGCCTCCCAGGTTCAGGCAATTCTCCTGCCTCAGTCTTCTGAGTAGCTGGGATTACGGGTGTGTGCCATCACGCCCAGCTAATTTTTGTATTTTTAGTAGAGATGAGGTTTCACCGTGTTGGTCAGGCTGGTCTCGAACTCCTGACCTCATGATCCACCCACCTCAGCCTCCCAAAGTGCTGGGATTACAGATGTGAGTCACCGTGCCTGGCCCCTTTTTAACAATTTCTATTGAAAGCTTTGCTCTTGTCTGCTGCGAATCTGGGCACAATGGTTTTGGCATCCATCGAGTGGACAGTTGTCTCAACTTTAATTTTAGTCAGAATTGTGTAAGCTGAACCAATTGAAATGTCTGTGGTGTTGGCTATTGTTCTGCTGTTAATCATTGATCCTCTTCAGTGAGGGCACAAATTGTTCATTTTTTTTTAGAAATTAATGTGGAGTGGTCTACTGCCACAGGCTTCATCTTCAACATTGTCTTGTCCCTTCTTAAGATCAGTTATTCATTTGCAAACTGATAATTTCTTTGGAACATTGTCACCATAAACTTTCTGTAAAGCATCAGTGATTTCACCATTCTTCCTCCTAAGCTTTACCAACAATTTGATGTTTGTTCTTGTTTCAATTTTTGCAGAATTCAGGTTGCTCAGATAGAGGCTCTTTTCAAACTGATATCTTTCTCAGTGTCTCAAACTACATCCTATTCAGATGTGTTCAGACATGTTATAAAAACTATGCATGAATTTTTAAATTTTGAATTTTTCGAAATTTTGAATTTCAAAATTCACACATAGTTTTTTCATACTATGCATTTATCAGAAACTTTTTGAAGAATATGCTTATAATGGTGAACAAGACAATCGTAGATTCTGGCTTTACAGGACTCCATTCTAGTGGTGAGTACAGACAAATAAATGATGTTACAGTTAACATCAGTGTTATGACGGGAGAAGTACAGAATACTAAGGAAGAACCTCAGAACCTCAGTGGTTAACCCTGAAGACTTGTTGGATCTGGGAAGGATTTCTGGAATAAATAATTTTTTCTTTTTGAGATGGAATTTTGCTCTTGTTGCCCAGGCTGGAGTGCAATGGCACGATCTTGGCTCACTGCAAGCTCTGCCTCCCAGGTTCAAGCGATTCTCCCACCTCAGCCTCCTGAGTAGCTGGGATTACAAGCACACATTACCACACCTGGCTAATTTTTTGTACTTTTAGTAGAGATGGGCTTTCACCATGTTGTCAAGGCTGGTCTCAAACTCCTGACCTCAGGTGATCCACCCGCCTCAGCCTCCCAAAGTGCTGGGATTACAGGCATGAACCACTGTACCTGGCCCCCCAATTTCTGGAATAAATGATATCTGGGCTGAGACATGAAGAATTATTTGGAATGTGAATTTGCTGGAGTGGGGGGTGTGGGAGAGAAGAGGAGCAAGAAGTCTCACAGGGAATGCTTTAGGTAGCTTCAGTTGCATCTTGACCTCCTTGCTTGGGACTGTTCTTTTGACTCTATTATTCAGAAGAACTTTCATTTTGAAATAACAATTTCTATACTTTACCATTTAACAGGAAATGCCTTTGTTTTTAGTACCTTACTGGGAACTAATAGAAAATTCCTATATAAACACCGTCAAAACAGTACTTAGGCATCTGAGGGAAGACCAGCATACTGTGCTTTCTTACTTATATGAAATTAGGTAAGTAAACTTTCCAAAGTCAGAATTTTACAGTTTAGAGGCATGACATATAAAATTCATCTCATTCTCCTTATGTCTACAGAACAAGTTTCCAGGAGTCTCTAACACGTCCAGATTACAAGCAAGATTTTGTCGCTCAATGGCAGGCTGATTTCAACTCCCTTCCTGATGACCTGTGGGATGATGAGGAAACAAAGGCTGAACTACACCAACGAGTGAATGTAAGGAAATTGTGACCTGCTGGGACAGGGCTAACACACTTTTGTATCTTGTCCTGCAAAACCCGAAACTCATTTGCTCCTTACTTTTGTGAGGTACAAGGATGAGAAAGAAAATGGTTTGAACTATTGAGCAGATAACTTTCAAGAGCCGTGGATTTTCCACACTTTGAGTTTAGAATGAGAATACCATGGCAATATTTCCGGAAAAAGGGGCCAAAATCTACAGTGCAAGAGCATTCTTGGCATCTGTCCTGTAGATTTCTAACCCCTTTGTGAGTCTGTGCAACTGTGTCTATGCCTGGTGTTAATCACATTCCTGTCTTGAGCACGGTTATACATTTGGCTGATAGCAAGGAGAAGGGGAATGAGGGAACGACATGGAAAAGCTAGAATTACCTCTATTGAATAGATCTCTTAAGGGCCAGCACTAAATTTTACACATTATCTCCAGCAAGCACAATTCCTGGTGGTGCTCCAGAAAGCATAATGACAAGCAGGTTTTCATAAACTCCTGAATGAAGTATATTATCCTGACGCTTTAGAAAGGGGCCTCTAATGTACAAAAAGCCTCATTTCATTCTCTTACCCTTCCTGTTTCGTTTTAAATTGACAGATCCCCTTATCCCATCAGAGGGATACCTTGCCACTACCTTAAGTATAGATTACTAACCATCAAAACTAATTTTTGCCTAAATATTGATTTATGTAACTAAAATATTGCTGACCTCAAACCCATGCCCCATTCATTTGCTTAATAAATACTTATTGAGCCTCTATTATGGTCCTTGCACTATTCAAGAGACTAGGGATTCAGCAGTGAACAAACTAAATCTGTGACCACAGGGTATTTATATCCTTGTGCCCAGGTGACACAGAATAGGCAATAAACAAATAAACATACAGTGAGTGTGTCCTTAGTAATAAGAGCTATGCCGTGAACAAGAAAGCAGGACAAGGGGAAAAGAACATTGAATGTACCATTTTGTAAATGGTGGCTGTGGAAAATCTCACTGAGAAGGTGACATTTGAACATGTAAATATTTGGAGAAAGGGTGTATGAAGCACAGGTGAAATGACCCTGAAGGGAGAGGATATTTGCTGTGTTTGAAGAACAGCAAGGAGGCTCATGGGTCTGGAGCAGAGTGAGCTGGGCAACAGTTGGCTGATGATAAGGTCAGAGAGATTGTAGGTAAGCAGGTTACCTAAGGCCTTGGAGGTTATTATGAGAATATTGCTATTGATATGAGTGAGATGGGAAGCCTTGCTATCTGGTTTTAAAACAGTCTACAGTAGAGTAAAAACAGGAGGAAGACAGGTTGGAAGACCAGATGGGAAGCTTTTGCAATAGAGGCAAGACATCACTGAGGCTCAGGAGATAGGGTGGGTGCTAAAGGGTATAACCCAATAGGTATTCAAATGTCCAAGTAAAATTGAAGTGTTTTGCCTATTCTTTGACATTCCTCAAACAGTAATTAATATCTATATAAACTCTTTAATGTTTTTTTCTGTTTTCTTTTTCCCTACCTAGCCAGCCTTCCTGTATACTAATTTCCCCATGTTAGTCAGGTGATTGTTGGCAGAGAATGAGAAGATTTGGAATTTTTTTTCCCCTAATTCCAAATGCAGCATATGTTTGTTGTAGATAAATTAGATAATAAGAAGCAAAATTTAAAATGACAAATCCCTAATATTAAAAGGTGCCTGCTACCTTGGTGCACATCTGCATGTCTTTCCAGATTGTTTTTACAAAAACTTGATAGCAAAGTATGCATTGTTTTGTAACATTCTTTTTTATTCATAGAACATGTTTTCTTTTTCAATAAACATTCACCTACAGCATCATTTTTATGACTAAAAGATATGACTAGTGGACTATATCATTTATTTTACAGATTTCCATGTTTAGTCACCATGTTATTAACAAAGTTTCTTGAGCATCAATGTTTTATTACAGAGAATTTTATAGTAAAATTTCATCTAGCTATTGACCAAACCCTTGATTATTTCCATGGGCAAATTTATATATATATATATATATATACACACACACATACACACACACACATATATATACACACACACACATATATATGTGTATGCATATATATATATATACACATATATATATACATATATATATATATACACACACAAATATATATATGCCTATATATATATATAATTGCACTTTAGGTTCTGGGGTACATGTGCAGAACATGCAGGATTGTTGCATAGGTACATACGTGGTGATGTGGTTTACTGCCTCCATCCCCCCATCACCTACATCTGGCATTTCCCCCATGGTATCCCTCCCTAACCTCGCTACCCCCGGCTGTCCCTCTCCTATTCCCCACCAACAGACTCCAGTAGGTGATGCTCCCCTCCCTGTGTCCATGTGTTCTCATTGTTCAACACCTGCCTATGAGTGAGAACATGTGGTGTTTGATTTTCTGTTGTTGTGTCAGTTTGCTGAGAATGATGGTTTCCAGATTCATCCATGTCTCTACAAAGAACATGAACTCATCGTTTTTTATAGCTGCATAGTATTCCATGGTGTATATGTGCCACATTTTCCTTGTCCAGTCTATCATTGATGGGCGTTTGGGTTGGTTCCAGGTCTTTGCTCTTGAAACAGTGCTGCAATGAGCACACGTGTGCATATGTCTTTATAACAGAACGATTTATAATCCTTTGGATATATACCCAGTAATGGGATTGCTAGGTCAAATGGAATTTCTATTTCTAGGTCCTTTAGGAATCACCACACTGTCTTCCACAATTGTTGAACTAATTTACCCTCCCACCAACAGGGTAGAAGTGTTCCTATTTCTCCACATCCTCTCCAGCATCTGATGTCTCCAGATTTTTTAATGATCGCCATTCTAACTGGAGTGAGATGGTATCTCAATGTGGTTTGGATTTGCATTTCTCTAATGACCAGTGATGATGAGCATTTTTTCGTTTCCTGGCCTCATAAATGTCTTCTTTTGAAAAGTGGCTGTTCATTTCCTTTGCCCACTTTTGAATGGGGTTGTTTGTTTTTTTCTTGTAAATCTGTTTTACTTATCTATAGATTCTAGATATTAGCCCTTTGATAGATGGGTAGATTGCGAAAATTTTTTCCCATTCTGTTGGTTGCCACTTCACTTTAATGATTGTTTCTTTTGCTGTACAGAAGCTTTGGAGTTTAATTAGATCCCATTTGTCGATTTTGGCTTTTGCTCCCAATGATTTTGGTGTTTTAGTCATGAAGTCCTTTCCTATGCCTATGTCCTGAATGGTTTTGCCTAGGTTTTCTTCTAGGGTTTTTATGGTGTTAGGTCTTATGTGTAAGTCTTTAATCCATCTGGAGTTAATTTTAGTGTAAGGTGCTAGGAAGGGGTCCAGTTTCTGCTTTCTGCCATGGCTAGCCAGTTTTCTCAATACCATTTATTAAACAGGGAATCTTTTCCCATTGCTTTTTTTTTGTCAGGTTTGTCAAAAAGCAGATGGTTGTAAATGTGTGGCATTGCCTCCAAGGGCTCTGTTCTGTTCCATTGGTCTATATCTCTGTTTTGGTACCAGTACCATACTGTTTTGATTACTGTAGCCTTGTAGTATAGTTTGAAGTCAGGTAGCATGATGCCTCCAGCTTTGCTCTTTTTGCTTAGGATTGTCTTGGCTATGCGGGCTCTCTTTTGGTTCCATATGAAGTTTAAGGTGGTTTTTTTCCAGTTCTATGAAGAGGGTCATTGGTAGCTTGATGTGGACAGCATTGAATCTATAAATTACTTTGGGCAGTATGGCCATTTTCACAATACTGATTCTTCCTAACCATGAGCATGGAATGATTTTCATCTGTTTGTGTCCTCTCTTATTTCCTTGAGAAGTGGTTTTCAGTTCTCCTTTAAGAGGTCCTTTACATTCTTTGTTAGTTGTATTGCTAGGTATTTTTTTCTCTTTGTAGCAATTGTGAATGGCAGTTTGCTCTTGATTTGACTCTCTGTTTGTCTCTTATTGGTGTATAGGAATGCTTGTGATTTTTGCACATCGATTTTTATATCCTGAGACTTTGCTGAAGTTGCTTATCAGTTTCAGGAGCTTTTGGGCTGAGATGATGGGGTCTTCTAAATATACAATCATGTCATCTGGAAATAGAGACAATTTGACTTCCTCCTTTCCTAACTGAATACCCTTTATTTCTTTTTCTTTCCTGATTTCTTTGGCTAGTATTTCCAATACTATACTGAATAGGAGTGGTGATAGAAGACATCTTGTCTAGTGCCAGATTTCAAAGGGAATGCTTCCGGTTTTTACCCATTCGGTATAATATTGGCTTTGGGTTTGTCATAAATAGCTTTTATTATTTTGAGATACATTCTGTCAATACCTAGTTTATTGAGAGTTTTTAGCATAAAGGGCTGTTACATTTTGTCAAAGGCCTTCTCTGCATCTATTGAGATAATCGTGTGGTTTTTGTCTTTGATTCTGTTTATGTGGTGGATTACATTCATAGACTTGTGTATGTTGAACCAGCCTTGCTTCCCCAGGATGAAGCCTGCTTGATTGTGATGGTTAAGCTTTTTGATGTACTGTTGCAATCGGTTTGCCAGTATTTTATTGAAGATTTATGCATCTATATTCATCATGGATATTGGCCTGAAGTTTTCTTTTTTTGTTGAGTCTCTGCTGGGTTTTGGTATCAGAATGATGTTGGTCTCAAAATGATTTGGGAGGGATTCCCTCTTTTTGTATTGTTTGGAATAGTTTCAGAAGGAGTGGTACCAGCTCCTCTTTGTATGTCTGGCAGAATTCGGCTGTGAATCCATCTTGACCTGGGAATTTTTTTTTTTTTAACAGGGATTTGACATTTATTGTGCAATTTTATCCCCAACAGAACATGTGGCATTCTAGAGGTATATGAGGTAATAAAATCAACACTCCAATTAGAACACCTGACCTGAAATAATTGGCTCTAGTAACAAATGTCTCTTATAATTAAAAATATTGAATGTTTAAAAAACTTTTATAACATTTTAAGTTCCTAAAAGAAATGAGCCTAACACTTAAAAAACAACTTACTTTTCTATATAAGTTGTTCACAAAAAAATCTTGCTATTCTATATTACGCTATGCATTTGTAGTTTTATTAACATATCCCTAGTGGGTATTAACTCTACACAGTACAATCAAATAGAAATTATTCATAGAGAATCAACAAGACTCCAACAATAAAAATATCAGGATCAATGGATTTGTCACAGTTTCTCCACAAGTATTCATCATAGAAAATAGAGTAAAGGCAAGTCAGCACCGGTGTTAGGCTGCTACATGAAGTTCCAGAGAGGAGAGACATAAAGGCAATGCTTAAATTGGGCAGGGTCAGGCTGGACCAGTGACCTTGAATGCTCCATGACCCACTTCTGGCAAGCCCTGTTCCCAAGAAGCACAAGCCAGACCCCTCATGGCCTTGGCATGCTCCTGAACTTAAACACAGCTAAAGGGATGTTAAAGCCAAACTGCAGGGAAGAACCAACAGAGGACTGTATTTTCTTACAACATTTTCACAACAGTTCTCACAGTGACATCATACATTAAAACTCTCTCTTCCAAACCAACCAGACTCATCAGCTCTAAAGCTACAAAGACAACAAATGTGAAAAGTGAATTAAACATTGGCTAACTGATACCCCGGTGCTATTTCTAACATCTAGGAGTTCCCAAAGACTCTCACTTCACTGAGTTCAAAGTTTGCTTTTATCTCCCTGCATTTTTGCATGAGGAACCTATGAGATCAGTGTGAACACGCTAGTGATTTTAATTTACCCACTTTTTAAAAAAGTTTTCTGGTTTTCATCATAGGATCTTACATAGATCAAGCCTTATATAGAAACCTGGAC
>PVKV010014056.1:0-51686 GCA_004027835.1 Alouatta palliata | reverse complement strand
GTGACAAGTTAAGGGCTAAAATGAAAGACTCCTCAATCATGCTCATATGTGATCATAGCAGGTTGTTATCTATTGATTTGCAAATAGAAGCATAAATAGATTTAAAAAATGAAAATTGACGCTGTATTTTGAAATTTACAGTGGATTGGATTTCATAGTCTTTTCTCTTTCCTGCAAAAGATGCTGGATATGTAGTGATACTCATTTCAAATCATTTACGAAATATTCTAGTTGCCATAGCAGCCGAAGCTGATGATAAAATTTCTATACAAAGCTCTCAGAAATGAGATTTGCCAGGAAAGTCTTTTGAATTGTTCAAGATAGTTGACTTTTTCATATCTCACCTTCAAAACATTTCTTTACTTTAAGTTCTCTACATTTATTCTAGCACTAGAACTGTAGTATTTTTAGAGCTAAGAAAATGTATGAATCATCCAGGAGGTGCACAAGATATGGTCAGTCTATGATAACAGGAGAGAATAATGGAAACGCGGACCTTCCTGGACATTATGAGGACTATTAGCAAGCCTAGAAGTGTCAGAGTGAGAAAGGGAAACTTGAGAGTTTTCAGAATTGTAGTGGCTCAGATTTGTTAGCCCTGTGTCAGCTTAAATATGTATTATTTCTTTGTGATTGATTCTATATTTAAGCTTGTGCACAGTAATGTTAAAATTAAAGTGGGTGAGCAGAGTTCCTCATGTCTACAGAGATTGCTGTGCCAGCTCTGGGCTTCCCTGGGGAAGCAGTTTTGCAGCCTCTCATTCTTTAGGTGCTAAATTATGTGACGGCGCGTGTGTTTCCAGACATAGCAGGCATAGCTCAGCTGACCTTGCTACATTTGTTTTTGTATTTTTTTTTCTCTAGAAGCTAATCTTAAGATAGTCAAAGTAATGTGAAAAAAAAAAAAAAAAAAACACTGGACACCGACCTTTTTTTTTCCTCCCTGACCATGTAATCTTCCAGGAATAGCAGATGAAAGTACTGGAGATGCTGGAAGAGCCTTGACTTTACTTTTATTGCCACTGCCAATTAATGGCCAACATGGATTTCCTGTGACTTGGGCTGCTCAAGTGTTTACTAATGCTTGACATGTATAGAAAGAATAAGACTTCTTTGGGGAGGATTCACTGTGAGATGCTTCTCTGGTCTACTCTCTGTGGGCTCTAGAATTTTCTCTAAAGTTGTATCTTGGTTTGCATTTAGACTAAGCATCTCTATAATCATACCCAAGAGTATAGACAATTTCTTGAGTTCAATGAAGCAACAGTAGAGGGTGCCGTCAGGGAATGTAATGTCAGAAGGTGTGATTTAGTTGAAAAGATACAGTGGGAAAAGTCTTCCTGAAGTGGTCACATGTAAGTTGGGACCTGACGAGCTAGTAGATGTCAGGAAGACCCCACCTTACATGAATGCATTTATTTCAGTCTTTCAGACATAGTACAAGTTCCAGCAAAGTCTTCACACAGACTACGCCCTTGGCGTGGAATAGCTGTCTTCCTAGTTTCTAATTAATTGTTTCAATGATTATCTATTTAATATCTGTCTTCCCTGGTAACCCTCAATCAGGGGATTCATTTTTTAAAAATCATCCTGGGTTTTAGTAGTTTGGCATTATTTGTGATTCTTCTTTTGTATCTCATTGGTCACTGTCCAACTGACTTTTTCTTTGAAGGGAACAATTTCAGATTCTTGTAGCAGATTAAATGGGAAATGAATGAGACTTGGCTTGAAGATCTTGCTGTGCCACTTGAGTTCCCTTTTATAAATGATTTTGGTGGTTTTCTCACTGACTTTTAAAAAATGTATTAATATATTGATTTGGCATCTTTAGTGAAGCACACCTGTGTTTTGGTGTTTGGTTTAGACCTAGTGGTAATTAAACTTTGCAACATACTAGAGAATGTCCAGGTCATTAGACATGTGTGTGGACTTCAGACTGAAGTCAGTGTGTGGACATGCTGCCATTTTGAGGCAGGTTGTTTGATTTTAGTTTCTTTAGAAAAGGATTGAATACTTACCTCTCAGGATTAGGGTTTTAAAAAATACTGTAACTCCTTAAATCAGCCAGTTATTGAGGATTGGATTAATGGGAGACTTGAGGGTTTATAAAGTCAAGAGCTACCTATGGGTCAGCACTGAAATTGTTTTCATGTAGATCTTACGGCTGCTCAAGCTTCGTTATGTCATTCTCTGAGCATTGGCCAGTTACACTATTGGGTTTTTACCTGATGCTGATCGCTTTGTGACATGGCCTCTCTTATTTGCTTAATAAATTTATAAATTTCTGAGATGAAATTTGTGGGATCACAGAGTTTATTATGGATTTGCCCCTCCCCATTCTCCTACAGCAATGCTGAAGAATCAAAGCTGCATCCAAGCTGGATATAAAGAAAGCCAATTAATGACATATTCCTATATGTCATTACATCAATTCACATCTTCTTCCCACGTAGGTGGGGCACTCATCATATCTTCTTCATATTCAATCTACTCACCTTAACCTGGTTCTGTAATGATGCTGCTATCTTTTTGAGGATTTATTCTCATAATGTACCTTTTCTTTCCATCCATTCTTCCATAAATCCATTCCACAAGCATCCATTGAACTCATTCTATGAACCAGACACTGATTTAAATTCTGGTGATATAGCAGTCCATTAAATGCACAACGATCACTTTCTTTATGGAGTCCACATTGGAAAGGGGTGAGACATGGATAAGACAAAATATTCTTAGGGGCCAGTGGGGATATGAACAAGACCCAGCAGGTTTGTCTTTACAGGAATATTTTAGGTGTGAAAAGTTTCCTCTTTAATATTAAGGAAAAGAGTCAGTTTGATAAAGGAGTTGCTAAAATTGTGACTTTAAAAAAAACAACTAATTAAAACAAATTCAGTTGGACTTGTTAAATATTTATTTTTGAATCAGGAAGCTAGGAATGAATTTGTCTCTCCTGCCTGCTACCTTACTGCATGACAGATTTCATCATTACAGTAATTAAAGAAAATATCCCAAATCAGACAGTGCTCGCAGGCACCTGCAGCCAGACTGAGTCCCACACAGCAGTGTCTGAAAGAACAGCTTCATTTCCATGCAGGCCACAGACTGGAGTGTCGTGAGTGACGGGCAGAGTTAAAAGTTACTCTGTTGGTTGCTGTGGTGATGGCCTCAAACTGTTAGCACTCAAGAGGTGAACGTCTCCCGTCCATCTGGACAAAGGAGAAATGACTTGATGCTTAGTATTGGACTGCAGATGTGTTTTTCAAATGGTGGTTCCCACAGGAAAATGTCTATTCCAATGACATTGGACACGTTGATTTTATTTTTTATTTTTTACTTAAAATTTTTAATGTCACTTGACCTCCTAATCACTATTTCCAGTAGCCACCTGTGAGAATGCAGCCTCTTTGAACTTTGCACAGCATTTCACATTGAGGGTGACTCTCTTCTTGGTGCTTGGTTCCTCCTCTGCAATGCTGAGATATGCGCTCATCCTTCTGTTTGCTGCTTCTGGCTGTGCCAGTGACTACTTCTCTTCTGTAGTGTGGTCCTCTGCTATCTTTTCCTATCTTCTCTTTCTGTTGCATGTGCATCCCTTCCTCCTCCTGTTCCTCCTCCTCCCTCTCCTGCTCTTCTTCTCCTGGTCTCCTCCTTTATTATCTGACCACCTCTCCTGTCTCTACAGATAATTCCCCAATCCATACTGCCAGCCCACACTTCCCTCTTAAGTTGCAAATTCTGAGTTAGAATCTTCTCAAGACACTCCATGGATGCTTTAAGCTCAACATGTTCAAAAAAAGCTGTACATATTCTTCTGCAACATCTATGACTAACGTTGATCTCTGATTCATTACCCAGAATCAAGCCTTCAAGGCCTTCTTCAGTCCTGTCCTTTCCCAGGCGGTGTATATCCAACCAGTGGTTGAGTCTTGTGCCCAACACCCACATCTACCATGTCCTCTCTTTTGTCACTGAGACCACATGGTCAGGCCGGCGCTGCCTGACACTTGGACTCTGCCAATAGCTGCTCACCTCTAATCCATTTATTTTAAGTGCTATTTGTCGGAGTAATCTCTAGAAAGACAAGAGAGCTCCAACAACAGTCCTTTCTTATTTTTTTTAGACAGAGTCTCGCTTTGTCGCTCAGGCTAGAGTGCAATGGTGTGGTCTCAGATCACTGCAGGTTCTGCCTCCTGGGTTCAAGTGATTCTCTTGCCTCAGCCTCCTGAGATTGCACTTGTGTGCCACCACGCCCGGCTACTTTTTGTGTTCTTAGTAGAGACGGAGTTTCATCATGTTGGTCAGGCTGGTCTTGAACTCCTGACCTCATGATCTGCCCACCCTGGCCTCCCAAACTGCTGGGATTACATGTGTCAGCCACTGCGACCAGTCACAACCCTTTCTAATGTGTGCTGTGGACAGAAGAAAATCTCTGCTCCTGAATGTGGCATGCAAGGTCCTTTCTTTACTCTCACAAGGTTGAAATCCACCTAGCCGTTTCATGAGATGCCTCCTGTCAACTCTGTTGACAGTTGAGAAAATTGAGATTTGGGGAGTTTATGTAATTTATCCAAACTTACATAGCTACAGAGTGATGAAACTGATACCCAAATCCACCAGTTTTAAAGTCTTCTAGCCATACTTCCACCTGATCTCCCTGCTTTGTTAATTTATGCTAGAGTGTTCAGTTAATGTGCAATTGAGAGGACTGTTTATTATTCTAGGCGAGTTCATTCTCTGTTTAATCAAGCAAGCAGACCTAAGTTGAAATGAGAACAGGACACAGTTTCCTTTCTACTTAGCATAAATAAAAATGAAACAAATGATTTTTATTTCGTACTCTGAGATAGTGGGAAGGTGGGAGGGAGCTATATGGATCTCATATAACCATGCTAAGTTTCTCAGTCATTGCTGTATTTTGGTAAGCTTTTGACAGAAAAGTTATTTGTATATTTTAAAAATTCAATCTGTTAGCTAGTAGACTATGTCTGAGGGAAATATGCACAAGTTCTTTGGAATGGCACTTGATTTCCAGATCATCTGAATCACACATTTCGGCATCAGCTGCTGCTGTTTTTCCTCCTGATCATCTTGCCTGTAGCAGTTCTGGGTGAGACATTATTTCATATGTACTCCCTAAATTACAAACTTCTCGTTTACAAACACCTGTACACATAAACCCTAATGTGACATTTGAATTCAAAGAGAGATTTGCATACACATATACCATTAACAAGAATATAAAAATACTGAGCTAGAAGATGTAGTATTGCTTTAGCCTTTACATCAGTTCTAATGGTCTCTCTCTTAGGGAGATAAGAAAGTTTACAACAGACGATTCACTCCAAGCTAGAATGAGTAATGGCACCAAGACTTTCCTCTTCCCACATGAGTGCACTAGGTGATGCTGTGGACAGTGTGCTTCTGCTTGACCTTATGTCTGTCTTTTCTCTTCTCACTCAGGTAGCAGCAGGCAGCCATGCCCTCCCCCTCTCTTCCCTCGTATCACTTCCCACCTGTCTTCAAGCACCAATTGCTTGAGAGTCTGTGAGGAGATCTCTCATGTGCCCAAGAGATTGAGGTGAGGAGGGTTTCTCCAACGTAGAGTCAGTGCTCAGGAACTCATGTGCTTTCTAAATATACTTTGTAGTTCCTTTGCAAATATTTGTTCAGTGAGTGACTCAGGTGTCCCTTTTGGTGAAGCATTTATTTAACAACTATGCTACAGAATTGGAAGCTCCATAAATTCTCATACACAATTTAATGAGAAAACTTCCTCAAGGTAGGTAGAACCTGATTTGTGGTGGGCGGGGGGACACAAGTAGATACATCAGTTGTTACTATAAAATATGGTGAGCACTATGAGAGAGGCATGAACGTGCTATTCAGGGAGCACAAAGAGAAGGCCACTAAGTCAAGCTTGTGGATCAAGGGGAGTTTCCCAGATGACTGGATAATTGTACTAAATTTGGAAGAATGAGTGGGCATTTGCTAGAAGGTCTACAGGGCAGAAAGTGGGAAAAATGTGCTTAGGGACCTACAAATACTTTTGAATTGACTGAAGAAGTGAGAGTGTTAGATGCTGAGGTGTGATGGACAGGCAGCAGCTGGATCACAGAAGGCTTGTGTGCTAAGCATCTGATTGAAAGGCTGACTTGCATTGGCCCAGGTATGGGGGCTGCTCCAATAACAGCATTCTTTACTGGAGGCAAAAGTTAGTATCGTGATTTACTTTGCATTTTAAGCTTTGTACAACTGAAACAGCAGCAGCAATCACAAATGGCCTGGGCATTTGCAGAGACTGAATGTGTTTATATAATCCCTGAGCAGGCATGTTGTTTTGGTTTAGGCTAGATGACAGAAGAATGTGTCACTGGGAGGCAGCCTTGTGATAAGTGTGTTCCAGGAAGGCTTAGTTCCTGCTGGATAGCTGGAGCGGGCAGGGAACATCTCTGTGGCCAGAATCTCTGATTGAATGTGGGACACAAGAGCTAGAGTTTGAGGAGTAGTTCTGTTCTGCGAGCCCTCAATTTCTTGACCAGAGGCTTTGGGCAGGGCACAATGAAGACAGTTTTCAACTTTCCAGAAATGAATTCATTTCTTTACAGGATTGCAATCATTAGGCACCCTCAGTTTGAAAATGGAAGTAGACCTTGTGATTTCCCTTACTTTTGTTTGCTAACAGATAACTTTGGGCTCTGCAGCAAAGCAGCTTTTCCCATCTGGGGTGTCTGGAGATAGAGAGAAGATTCCCTTTACTCACTATGTTATATAGTAACAGTGCCCATGTTTCAGCACATGTATCAGATCTGGGTGGAACTTGGAGGGCTTGCTGAACTCTTCAGACTACTCGTGTCCTCCATAAAGCCTTCTTTGAGGAACAATAACAAGCACGCTTGGTTTCCATACCCACTCAGAGACGAAGGAGCCTGAACTAGATACACGAGAAAGAACAGAAGTTTTGGAGTAGCACACACCTGGACTCGAACCCTGAATCTTCTCATTTACAAGCCATGTGATGTCAGGCAATCTGCTTTACCTCATTTAGCCCACGTTTCATGTCACATGTATAAAATGGAGATGCTACCAGTCTTATGGCTGGTGAAACATCAAGTACTTGGCCACATGAAACATATGATCTGCCAATGTTCATTTCTTCCACATTGCCCAAGTTTCTACATCAAATAAAATGTTAATTGATTTGCTACAAGGTGTCCTTAATTTTCTAGGACATGATGAAAGAAAAAGAATATTTTCTGTGATTCCCCAGACATCTCAGATGGGAAAACTACTTTGCTGCAGAGCCCAGGGTTGTCTGTGAGCAAGCAAAAGTAAGGAAAGTTATAAGGTCTAAATTTGTCCAGTGTCATTTTTTTAGAAAATATGGCCACTACATTTGCCCAAGCAAGTTATTGGATTTAGAAAAGGGTGAGATCCCTCAGGATTCCTCATAATGTATATGATAGTTACTTAGGAGAGGTCCGTCTGCATGTGTGTGTGTGTGTGTGTGTGTGTGTGTGTGTTTATGTACGTGTGTGTGCAATAGATATCTATAGAATTAGGGATAACCAGAGAGGTCTTCCTTTGTCTAAGACCAGTACACAAGGCAGGAAAGCTTGTGGGTTATAAAAACGTAAAACTGGGAAAACGAGAGCCGGGGCATATTAGTCTGCTCTCATATTAATAATAAAGACATACCCAAAGTTGGGTAATTTACAAAGGAAAGAGGTTTAATTGACTCACAGTTCCACATGGCTGGGGAGACCTCAAATCATGGCAGAAGGCGAAGGAGAAGCAAAGTCACGTCTTAAATGACAGCAGACAAGAGAGCTTGTGTAGGGGAACTTCACTTTATAAAACCATCATGTCTCATGAGACTTATTCACTATCACAAGAACAGCATGGGAAAGACCTGCTTCCATGATTCAATTACCTCCCACTGGGTCCCTCCCACAACAGGTGGGAATTATGGGAGCTACAATTCAAGATGAGATTTGGATGGGGACACAGCCAAACCGTACCACAGGGATTTAAATGTCATAAACTCTACTGATGACCTCATTTCCACTTGTCATTTACGCCCTCAGAAATGGTTTCTACTTTTACTGAAATTCATTATGTTAAAGGGCTGAGACTGTGGCTTTGGAGCTGAGACTACTGACACAACATGACTTTTCTCAGCATTGATCAGTTTAGAATAATTTTGTGATGTTCTACATCTGTCAGTGTCCGTGGGCTTTTTAAGTACTGCCGCCAGCTATACTTCGAGCTGTAAGGACCAATTATTTCATTATGACCTACAGAAATCTATATTGTGCAGGCTTTCACAAAAGTATGTTCAGACAGAGTCTTTGCAGGGATTTGGCACTGAAATCCAGATGTCCCTTGTTGATTGTAGTATGTGGTGTAGGCCACCAAACAGAATAAGAGGGCTGCAAGTGGCATGTTCATGGGACTCGAAGTCACTTTAATGATATTCCTCTTCCTTAGGCAATGTGGCACAACCAGAGACTTCTGGAAAATTACTATAGTCGGGCTGGCAGCAGCAAGCCACAGGGTGTTGGCACTTATTCAGAAAACTCAAAAGACCTGAAGGAAAAATCCTAGTTTGGGCCAGATGGAAAGGAGAAGGAGGAGCTCAGAGGTGGGATCAGACTGATTCCTGTTGAGGCAGGTTTGATACAATCTCTTTGTTATAGAACAGGCAGATAGTTTGTGCATTCAGGCTTGTGGGTAGGATGACACTGCTGTTCACCTCCCTCTCTTCCCCTATCCCCACTTTTTTTTTACAGTGGGAATTCTTAGCTGTATTTCGGAATTAGACTTGGATGGAAGAAATGGAAGTAGCTTGTATATGTAATAATAAGAGACAATCTTTCATCCCTTTATCAGAGCTGAAGAAGGGAGTCAGTGTGTAGGACATCATATGTAGTAGTATTCTAGTCTCAGGTTTACCACTGAGAAACCATCATTCTCAGCAAACTGACACAAGAACAGAAAAGTAAACACTGAATGTTCTCACTCATAAGTGGGTGTTGAACAATGAGAACACATAGACACAGGGAGGGGAACATCACACACCGGGGGCTAGGGGGGTGGGGGGCTAGGGGAGGAATGGCAGGGGGTGGGGCTTTTGGGGAGAGATAGCATTAGGAGAAATACCTAATGTAGATGATGGGACAATGGATGCAAACCACCACCATGGCACGTGTATACCTGTGTAACAAACCTGTACGATCTGCACATGAGTTTAAAGTATATATATATACAAAAAGAAACTGTATGAAATTGTCCAAGTCACTTAGTTCTCTTTTCACCAGCAAAATGATCCCTAAAGGCTCTTTCCATCTCAGTGCTTCTGTGACTTTGGTGTAGCAGAACATTACAGAGTTGGTGAAGTTTTGTTGAAAGGGATGGAGGTGACTTGGGATAAAGGGATAAAGACTACGAGAATGGGAGTGACTTAAAGAAGAACCCTTGAAAGAATGATTACCTTGTAGATAATGCAGCAAGAAGTTGGCAGAAAATAAAAAGTATTGAATTCAAAAGGATATGATTGATAGACACCAGGATTTGATTACATGCATGGCGCTCATTTTGAGGCTATTATTAGCACTCATGATGGACTTTCAAAAATAAGGGATGTGATTGATCATGATTGGTCATTTTTATGCTTATATCCCTGTACCTTTAAAATTAGGTATGTATTTTTGGATAAGAAGTGGGGAAAAAGTGGGGCATGTAACCTGAAGACAGTGTTCCACAGGAGTATTCTCAACTATTGTACGACAATCAAGAGTCCAGCCCTGCAGGGAGAGACCAACCAAGACAGATAAAGAGCTTTGTTGCAAACATTTATTACTTGAAAACAGTTCTAATATACTCAAATGTAAAATTGAGACGTTAGTAATTCTACTTCAAAAAGTTATTGTGAGAATTAAATGAGTAAATGTAATGTATCTAAGGCAGACTCTTGTTTCCAAGAAGATGGAGTAGACATAGCTTCCCCTATTAGGTCCACTAATTACAATTAAAAACTCGTAGGAAGACCATGAAAGACGAAGAGAAGAAGGCAGATTAGCTAGGGACTTGGGACATGAGAAATAACATGCTAATGAGTCCCCTATGCTTTTTTCCACTCATATCCCAGATTTGGAGTAGAAGAAACCAACAACCCAGCAATGCCAATGGGCACAGACAGGACAAGTCCCCAACAAAAATCTTGTCTCTCTAGTCAAAGCCCTGGGCAAAGGGCATCATAGAAAGACAGAAACTTTTAGATAATAATCACTTTACTCCAGCCAAACACCACAGACAAAAACTATGTCCTCAGTCCCATCCATATCAGCAAAGGCTAAGTAGGGAGGCTAGACTTCTACCTTCACAAGCTATAATGGGGTCCCCCAGCACTCTCACTAGGGTGATGTCAGAGAGGCCAAGTAGGGAGTTGGGACTTTTGTTCCTGTTACTGGTATTGACACTTCCTTCCCTACCCCACCACAATGTCAGTAGAGATGATAGCTGGACTTGAACCTCCACCTGGCAGTAGCAAGGTGCCCCTTTCTCTCCCTGCTGGGATGTTGTCAGAGAAAAGTCAGGACTTTCACCGTTGTTCTTGGGGTGTTACTTAGTGGAGAGTTAGGGCTTTAACCATTTGCCCAGGTTAAGGAGGACATCACCACTGTGGTGTCATTGGACACCAGGTAGGGAACCAGAACAACCACCCCCACCAAACAGTCCCCCCACCCCAAGTGGTATTGGAGATCATGTTGCAAAACTAGACTTCTACCTCCAACTAGTAGTCATGGGGTGGTTTTCTCTTCTCTTCCCTGCCAAAGAAGTATTAGAAAAGCCAACTAATTCATAAGATTTGAATAAGTTTCAAAGTTTCATGACAGATGACCAAGAAAATTCTGGTTTTCACCTGAACATCACTTATATGGAGGACAAGGAAAATCTCAAAAAGAATGAGAAAAGACCAATAGATACAAACACCAAGATGAACAAAGATGCTAAAATTATGACAAAGATTTTAAAGCAGATGAAAAAAAATGAGTCAATAAGCAATACAAACACACTTGAAACAAAAGAGAAAATAGAAAGCCTCAGTTAAGAAATACAGAGTCTTATCAAAGAAATATAAGATACAAAAAAGAACCAAATGTAAGTTTAAGAACTAAAAAATACAGTAACCAAAGGAAGAGCTTGGTGGATTGGCTCATCAGTGGAATGAAGGCGGCACAGGAAAGAATCAGTGAACTGGAAGATAAAACAACAGAAGTTACCCAATCTGAAAAATAGGAAATAGACTAAAATTAAATGAATAGACTCAGGGAGCTGTGGGACTGCAATGAAAGATCTAACATTTATGTCATTAGAGTCCTGTAAGGAAGAAAATAAAGAGGTTAGAGGGAAAAACACTCAAAGAAATAATGACTCAAAAATTTACAAATTTGGCAAGAGAATTAAATCTGTAGATTCAAGAAGCCGAGTGAACTTCACACAGAATAAACCCAAAGAAATTAATGTCAAACACACCATAATTAAACTTATGACTATTAAAGAAAAAAGTCTTAAAAACGTTCATTAAAAAGTGACATCTTACCTACTGGAGGAAAAATTAGATTTTTTATCAGAAACATTGGAAGCCAGAAGAAAATGACACATTTTTAAGTGCTAAAAGAGAAGAAATGACAACTCAGAAGACTGTATCCAGGCAAAAATATTATTCAGGAATGAAAGAGGAATCAAGACATTCTCAAATGGAGGAAAACTGATAGAATATATTGCCAGGAGACCTGCTGTAAGAGAATGGCTGAATGAAATTCTCTAAACAGAAAAAAAAAAAAAAAAATGATAGAAGACAGAACCTTGGAACGTGAAAAAGGAGCAAAGAATGTGGTAAGTGAAAGTATGGTTAAACACAATAACCTTTCCTTCTCCTCTTGAGTTTTCTATGTATATTTGACAGTTGAAGCAGAAACTACAGCACTGTCTGATGTGGCTCTAAATGTATGTAAAGTAAATATTTAAGACAGCTATATTATAAAAAGGACAGGATAAAAGGACATAAAGGGAGGTAAGATTTCTGTACTTCACTCAAACTGGTAAAATGATGACACTAATAAATTGTGATAAATTATGTATATATAATGTGAAAACTAGAGCAACAGTACTACTTCTGTAAGGAACTGACTTCAAATATAATGATAAGCACAAAAGAAGTGAGAATGGAAAATGAAATTTTACACACATGTTAATTAAAGGAAACAAAGGAGTTGTTTAGAAAGCTAAAGAGGAAACATCTCATGATCATATCAGTCTATACAAAAGAATCATTTGTTAAAATTTAACACCCATTTATGATAAAAACTCTCAAGAAACTGGAATAGAAGTGAACTTCTTCAACTTAATAAAGAACATTTGCAGAAACGCTACAGCTAGCATTAATATTAATGATGAAGGACTGAATGCTTTCCTCCTAATGTTGGTAACAAGGCAGATATATCTATCCTTACCACTCTTACTCAACAGAGTACTTGAGGTGTTAGCCAGTGCAATAAAGTAAGAAAGAGAAAGGACACATTTAGATCAAAAAGGAAGAGATCCTTATTTTCAGATGATGTGATTGTCTATGTAGAAAATTCCAAGAAATATATATAAAAACTCTTAGAACTAAAGAATGAGTCCAGCAAGGTCACAGAATACAAGATACACATCCAAAAATCAATTTTATCTCTGTATTACAGTAATGAATGTGAGGACACCAAAATTAAAGATACAATACCACTTACGATTGCTAAAGTTAAAAGTGAATTGTTAGTTATATATCTAACAAAACATATACAAGACTTACATACTAAAACTATATAGTGATGATCAAAGAAATTTAAAAAAATCTAAATTTGTGAAGTGACATGCTGTGTTCATGGATTGGATAAGAACATAGTAATGATTGCAATTCTTGCGAAGCTGACGTATAGATTTAATGCCATTCCTACCAAAATTCTAGCAAGATTTGTTGTATATGTAGAGAAGAGTATTCTAAAATTTACAGTGAAAGACAGAGGAACTAGAATAGCTAAATTATTTCAGAACACAAAAATAAAGTTGAAAGAATCAGTCTTTTCAATTTCAAAACTTATTCTGTTAAGTGGTATTGGCAGAGGCACAGATCAATGGACTAGAATAAAGTAACCAAAAATGGACTCATGCAAATATTATGAAATAGTATTAGACAGAGGTGCACAAGAAATTTGACGGAAGAAAGAATCTGTTCAACAGATGGTGCTGGAGCAATTGGACGTCCATGGACAAAAATCAACTTCAACCTTTTATAAGTCTCACATCTTATACAAAAATTAAATGAAAATGGATCATGAGCTTAAATATAAAATGTGAAACTATAAAACTTTTAGGAAATAAATGAAGGAACAGTTCACCTAAAAGAACAGATGGCAAATGAATACATGAAAATATGTTCAACATCATTAGTCATTAGGGAAATGAAAGATAAGCCAACAATAAGAAATCACTACACACTTATCAGAATGGCCAAAAAATAATAATAAAAAAATAGTGATAACAGCAAATACTGGGGAAGATACAAAGAAACCAGATCACTCATACAGTGTTAGTGAGAATCTAAAGTGGTATAGGTACTCTGGAAAATACAGCTGAACCTTAAAGAACAGGCACTGAGGTGCTGACCCCCTACCAGTTGAAAATATATGTTCATTGCAACACTATTCACAGTAGCAAAGACATGGAAAAAATCTAGTTGCCCATGAACAGTGGATTACATAAAGAAAATGTGGCACATACATACTATGGAATACTGTGCAGCCATAAAAAAGAATGAAATCATGTCTTTTTTTAGTAACATAGATGCAGCTGGAGGCCATTATCCTCAGCAAATTAATGCAGGACCAGAAAATGAAATAGTACATATTCTCCCTTACAAGTGGGAGCTAAACATTGTGTACACATGGACTTAACGATGGGAACAATAGACACTGGGCACTGGGGAAGTGTCTAGGGAAGGAGGGAAGGAGGATGGGAGAGACGAGTTGAAAATCTACTTATTGGGTACTGTGCTCACTACTTGGGTGACAGGATCATTCCTACACCAGACCTCAGCGCACATAATTTACTCATGTAACGAACCTGCACATGTACTCCCTGAGGGAAAACAAAAGAAAATATAACTATTGACTCACAAAGCTTAATTACTAATAGACCAGAAGTTTTACTGATAACGTAAGTAGTCGAATGTTTAGCTAAACATATGGATATTGAACAAAATATATAAATATATGGAGAGATGTGCCAAGGTGATGGACTGGATGAGAACATAATGATGCTGTCAGTTCTCACCAAGCTGACTTGTAAGTTGAATGCGATTCATGACACAAGTAGTTGATTAAAGCATATTTTGTATATATATATATAATACATATTATATTCTTAAAGTAAGCTAGAGAAAGGAAAACATTAGTAAGGAAATCTTAAGAAAAGTACATTTACAATGCCATACTGTATATATCAGTGCCTTAAGTTTACATTGGCTGTTCACAAGGTGAATTGTCTGTTTGAAATGGTGTGCAGCTGCAGCTGCAGGCCTCAATCTGTGGTCCATGTCAAGCAACACAGATTTTTCTTGTAGTGTCATGACTTTTCTCTGCTTCTTGGGAACACTTCCGGCATCACTAGTGATATTTCGTATGAGTCCCATAGTGTTATTCAAGGTTTACACATTGCACTAAACATGATGAAAAATACACAAGAACCAGAAAATATCACTTTTTGCTGTGAGAGGCAATTTACTGGAGAGATGAACTGCGTGTGTGGGGCTAAATCGTGTTTTAAGTGGATACTCACAACACTTGAGCTCACCACGATAGCAGCAGAAAGTGGCTACACAGTTATCACAGTGGTACAGTATGTAGTACAGTTAGTTTTATGCAATTATAATTTAATACTGCAACTTTAAGTTTGTCTACTGAAAATGGCACCCCGTACACTTTGTGTGGGTAAGTTCTGATAAATTTTAACTTTTTATAATAGAATTGTGTATATTTTATGGTAAGTAGGGATAAAATAGACTGGTGTCTACATATATTTTATGCATTTATGACATACGTAACTTTTTCTTAATTTTTTTTTATATTTCTAGACTGTGTGGTTCATCTGTGAGTTTTCAAATTATCACAAATCTCTAATAAACTTTGTAGTATATTTATTGAAATAATGGACCTGAATAGTTTAAATCCTTGTGTTTCAAGGGTCAACTGTAGTTTGGCAGTTTCTTAGAAAAGTAAACTTAACTACTATTATTTTGTCCTCCCAGCATTTGTGCTCCTAGGCATTTATCCCCGAGAACTGAAGACTTATATCCACAAAAAAACTTGCACACATGCCAGCTGCAGTGGCTCATGCCTGTAATCCCTCCCAGCACTTTGGGAAGCTGAGGCAGTAAGATTCTTTGACTCCAGGAGTTCAAGACCAGCCTGGGAAACATAGTGAAATCCTGTCTCTATCAAAGAAAAAAATAGCCAGGCATGGTGGTGTTTACCTGTAGTCCCAGCTACTCAGGAGGCTGAGGCAGGAGGATTGCTTTAGCTTGGGAGGTCCAGGTTGCTGTGAGCCGTGATCGCACCACTGCACTGCAGTCTAGATGACAGCAAGACCCTGTCTCAAAAACAAGAACCAAAAACCAAAAACGTGTACACCAATGTGTGGCAGCTTTATTGGCAGTAGTTCTGTGTTCATTTGCTAGAACTGCTATAAACAAAGTACAGCAGACTGGGTGCCTTAATTAACAGAAATGTATCGTAGTTTTGGAGACTAGAAGTCTGAGATTGAGGTATCAACAGGAATGTTTCTTTCTGAGGCCATGAGGAAGAATGTGTCCCATGCCTGTCTTCTGGTTTCTGGAGGGTTCCGGCAATCACTGGTGTTCCTTGGCTTGCAGGTGCAGCACCCTGATGCCTGCCTTTGTTTTAACATGGCGTTTTCCCTGTGTGTTCATCTGTGTCCAAATTTCCCCTTTTTATATGGACGCCAGTCACATTGGATTGAGGGTACACCCAACTACAGTATGACTTCGTCTCAACTAATTATACAAGCAACAACTCTTTCCAAATAAGATCATGCTCTGAGGTGATCTCTCAGAGAAACTAGGAATCAGGACTTCAACACATAAATTCTTGGCACACAACTTAACCCACAACAAACCTCAAACTGGAAGGAACCCAGATATTCTTCCACAGGGGATTGGTTAAACACATTGTGACACCTCCATCCCATAGATTAACACACAACCACAAAAAGGGATAAACTGTTGATACACCAGAACAGGCACTGTTCACAGCAACCTGGGTGAATCTCTAAAAAACTGGGCTGAGTGAAAAAACTAATCTCAAAAGTTTACGTATCATATAATTCTCTATGTAAAATTCCTGAAAATACAGAATTACAGAAATGGAGAACAATAGTGGTTTTTAGGACTGATGTGGGGGATGAAGTAGAGGAAGGTGGGTGTGGTGGTAAAAAGGGCAGTAAATGGGATCTTCGCAGTAGCAGAAAAGTTCTGGCTTTACTCTGCCAATCTCAGCATCCTGGTTGTGATAGTTTACTGTACTTTTGCATGATGTTACCACTGGAAGAGGTTGGCTAGAGTACAAGGTCTCCCGCTCTATCATGTCTTACGACTGCATGCCAATCTATAGTTATGTCAGAATAAAGTTTTAATACAAAAAATACCCACGACAGAGGTACATAATACATAGCTAAGTGCTCAGCAGATGTTATTATTATCTGTGTTAGAAGACCATTTTTATCATACAGTTTCAACACTGAGCGTGTTTACACATAATACATTTGTTCTTTACCTTCCCTCAAAAAACATAAAAACAGTAGGAAAATCAAGGGGAACCAACACTCATTTTTCACTGTAACTGAGTTCTGCCCTTCTTTCTGAATGATGCTGTAAGAGCTCTCTTGGACACTGAAAGAAGTAAACCCTCTTTTCCTAATTTCTTTTCGTGTTCTCCAGTGTATTACTGTGCTAGTTATATTATGAAGGAGTTATGAGATCTTGCGCCTTTTACACTGCCTATTGTCTTCACTGGTGAAGGAACCACTTAACATGGGCACTTAACTATGGGGAAGGTGTGTATATGGGTGGAAGTCCCCAGATGAATAGTTGTGGTATATATTCCTTTTATGGTGGAGTAAAGGGATGCTGCGTCCATTCTTATCTTCAGAAAATAAGGAGATTAGAAACAGGAAACATGAGATTCATTTGCTGAGGAACTAGAAGGCATGTGCCATCCTAAACGTCAATGTCTGAACAGGAGTGTACAAGTGCAGTGAAAGAAATCAAAAGGAGGTATGCAGAGACGTCGAGTCAGGATGCGCCACATGGCAGTTCGTAGACAAAGCCAACAGAACACAAATCTTTAATGCTGGTGGCACAACAGGAGGGACAAAACGGTTGTTGGAAGCAGTGTGAGGTGCGTGGGCTGGTGGAAAAGGGATACTCAGTGGATGTGGGTGAATGAGAAATGACATGGTCATGCTGTAGTTGTGAGCTCGGGGATAAAAGAGGATCTGCCCTTGAACCTCCTGCCTCGGCCTTCACCCAACTCTGCACCACAAAGAACCTCACTAACAACGTGTAAATGGCTGCTCCTGAAACAGCTCACTTCCTGCAAAGACAAGATGATAAATTGAGTGGCAGGGCAGGGTAAGGAGAACAAAGAACCAGTTCTGCAGGGAAATAATGTAGAAAGGATTTGAAAAACCAGAAATAAATGGCAGATAGAGAACATGCACCTAAAAAACTTCCCAATGCAAAATATCTGTGTTTAAAATAGTGTCTTATGTTCATTTTTTAAAGAAAGCAATAATGTCCAGAAAACAAAAACTTAAACCCTGCATATTAAATGTCATGAAAGATGTGGTGAAGAAATGGAAGAAGATGAAACATGAGCTGATCAAGCTCAGGCAATAAGTAGAAGAAAAAAATACAATAATCAGTTATAAAGTCCTGTTTGGAAATAACCCAAGGAAAATTAAAGGTTATTGAAAATATGGCAGGCAGTATTGCTGAGACAGCATTGAGAACAGCAAGCAAAACACAGATGACATGAGCAAAGAGTTAAAATGATTTTTTTAATGGTAAATATGTAAGACAAAGTGAATCAACAAACAGATTATTTGCTATTCCTACAGAAGAGAATCAAATAACAAAATGCGAAAAAAACTAAAAATACAACTCAGTAAAACTTTTCAGAACAAAAAGATTCATTGAAGCTTTCAAATAAATGACTGAATCTCTTTCAGAATTATTAATAGGTTTTGCCTCAGCTACTAGACCTCTACTAAACAAATACATCTTTCTTTTACTGGTTTGATTTCTTCGGTTGCTGTGTCTCTTTGAGTAATGTACGTACAAGTGGAGGTTAGAGATGAGTGCACAGTTGCAGCTAAAATATTCCCTGGGGTGGCGATGCTTACACCCTGGCTTGTTCAAAGTGCGTACTTGATTTTGAGAGCCAAAAATGTCTACACAGTGATCAAAATACAGATATTTATTGCAATAAATTTACTTCAAAGCTTGAAAAAAATAATTCATTTGTCATAACAAGATGAAAAAGATGAGCCCCGCCTTCAGTATTTCAATAGGACTGTGTAGAGCAGAAATAGAAGAAATTGGAGCAATGCATGCAATAGGAGAGTACATAGCTATTTAAACATGTAGCAACTCTAACAGGAATGGTATGGAATGTATTTTAAGTAAAGATGTATTTTAAGTAAAAGTAGGATGCTATTTTAGATGCGTATCTTAGGATGTATTTTAAAAACTGATGATGGAGATTGTCTCTGGACAGAGGTACGAAGGGTACCTCAATCAGTCAGTCCATTTTTTTCTCTCTCCCTTTCTCTCTCTCTCTCTTTTTTTAAACTGCTGCCTATACTATTAAGATTGAAAAGATGAATAGAAATAAAATAGACTTGTTTATTCAAGATAGCTTCTTTACTGGAGCCTGGAAATTCACCAATAGATTTGCTCTCTGATTTTATTCACTGCCTTTTATTTTAAGATGTAAATACTTGTATGCCAGGTAGTAAATTTTAAGTCCCTTGGGAGAGAAGGAACATTACATTCTTTTGTTTTTCTTCAAAATACTTTTATCGGAGAAGATGCTCGATACACACGGATCGTCTGGACGTTGACTAAGCTAAAATGAGCCAACAGCAGAGGGCGCTTGCAGTGGTTCATACTCTTGCTTGAGTATGCAAATCTTAGCGGATTGTCATGGTTGCTCCTTAAACCCATTTAGCAAAATGAAACAGGGAATTGAGAATTAGAAATAAAACTATCACTTCTGAGCCATTTCCTACTCTTTAAGAACTGTATTTTTTCTTTTTGGCTAGAAAGCTGTATCTCTGCCTGTGAATGATTGTCTAGAATCATATTCATCTCCGGGCTTTATCAACAGCTAGATGTACTAATGGTAGGAGTTGCTCTATGCCAATCGTGTTTAGGCTGAACCCTTGATAGACTGTTTTGACCCTTGATCTTTATTAGGACATTGGACAAATGTGGTCCCAAGGTTCTTCTGAGCTCTGATCCATTCTGAGCTGATCTCTTAAAGTCTGACTCATACTTCAGTTATTTCCAGGTTCTTTAGGACAAAGCTCACTGTAACCTCTATGTTGCCACTACCAACACAAGAGTTAAGAACAGAAAAAACTTTAATAGGAGGCAGGTGATAAATATAATTGTATGCCCTTAGTATCTCTGATACCATCACACAACACTCTCATCTGTTAGCATGGCACTTTACAGGTGTGATTTAACCCACATAAGCCTGTATAAGGCACCTACTTAGATTCATTAAAAGCTCCAAATAAATGCCTAAATTTTTGTCAGAATTATTGGTAGGTTTTGCCTCAGCTGTTAGACCTCTACTTAACAAATACATCTTTCTTTTACTGGTTTGATTTCTTTGGTTGCTGTATCTCTTTGACTAATGTCCATACAAGTAATGGTTAGAGATGAGTGAATAGTTGTAGCTAAGAAGTCTCCTGGAATGGTGATGTTTGCACCATGCCTCGTTGAAAGAGCTTGTTTGATTCTCTCCCAGTTGTTCAAAATAGGACTCTGTGGAATCATTGGAAAAAAAATTCCTGACGTGCTTACGTGAATAAATATCCTGCCTGCCCTTAACTCCTGTTTTCTCATTTGGGAGCCATTGGTAAAAATCTACCACTTGATCTTAATTGCTATGAGAGAGAGAAAGACGCTCTCAAGGGTCACTGAAGTTTCCTACCGTAGAGGATTTTAAAGAATCATTTCATAGGAGCCTACCATGGGATGCAAAAAGGAAGCCAGCATACTCCCAAGGCGACCAAGTCTAAGAACGTCTAAACAAGTATCCTGTGAGGGGTGTGCTATAGTGTGTATTTTTATGGATGAAAATGACTCATTGCACAAACTGTTCCTACTAAATATTACCTTTCCTTGGAGTGAAAAAATAGATAACTTTCTTAGCTCATAATCTAAATTAGTAGGTATTCAACAATGTTTTATCAGTCTCAGGTCAAAGCATTATTGCTGGACTGTGGCTGTTAATATGTGGCTGTGGTCACATCTGAAGTGTTTTCTTAGTAATCCACTTTCCCCCCAACCAGAGCTGAATGGGGGCCAGTTATTCAGTCTTTATGGGGAGGGATGTCGTAAAACTTGCTCTGTTGAGCCAGCCCTAGCTTGCCTGTGGTGTGTGATGCCATGTGTGCACTCGTAGCACACTGACTGTTCTGACCCTTGTTTCTCATTTCTGTCAGTAAAACTAAGTAGTATTCAGATAATGCCAGAACCATGTTTGCTCTGCCAAAGTTAATTTGAATAATCAGTCCATCCTGGATAAGGAAATATCTCCTCAGCACTCCGGTCATCATGTTATCTGAAAGCACATATTTAAAAGGGAGATGATACTGACAATTCAGTCTAATTTCTCAGCCTAATATGAACCAGGGAAAACCTAGACTTGCAGTTTTCCATGGTCAATCATGAGACTGGGAGGAAATACTGAGTGTAACCACAGGGCATTTCCATGGGCAGTAATGAGGTTTTACTACTAATATAATTGTATTCATTTTAAACCTGGAAAAGTCATGAATAATGAACCAGTTATATCTTACATGAAAATTTTTTTAACTTAATTTGTGTGTTTTCCACTTAAATACATTAGAGTTTACTTTTCCTCTCTCAGCTAATGTCACAATTATATCTGCATATATTATATTATTTTTTTCTTCATCTGTACAGTCCAGACAGAAATCAGTGTTATAAGAGCATAATAAATAATATTTTAGTTCCACATGCATAGTTGTGTCCGAGTGGCAGCATTACTATAAATGACTTCTAAAATTCTGTTATTTGTGTAATCTTTGGCTCTTCAAAAATTCTGAGCATATTTAGGTTTAACTAATCTTTTTCCAGGTAGGTGTCTAGTTAATATCACTGTTCTCTTTTTACATATCCAACAAAAAATGTATTGAGTCACTACCAAGTACTGGTACCAGTGCAGATGATGAAAAAGATGTGGTGGGAACTTTTCTATCTGGATAGATATATGAAGTTACAAGAGACTGTCACTTTAACTCTAACCTTAGTATCAAGCCAGACACTCTACAGTATTCTAATGTTTCAAACCCATCAGAGCTGAGTATGCAAAGAGAGACAGACAATTAACTAAAGAAAGTAGCCAGCCATTTCCATGAGAGAAGAGACCCTTTTCTTCCTGGTGGATTAATAGAAGAAGAAAAAATATTCCACAGGCGAAGAGAGGTAAGGAGAAACCAGCCCAACTTTTGGTGGCTGCATGTGAGCTGGCAGGAAGGATTAGAATCTCAAGGAGCTCCAGACACAAAAAAATCTGCATCTGTCTGCCCACTCTTTTCCAGGGACCTTCACCAAATGCACAGGGGTACAATGCCAAATGACGGAATCAGAACAGGTTTGCTGAACTGATTTACCCTCATGTATGCGGGACGTTTTTTTTAAGGACAAGGCAAAAGGCTGCTGAAGGCTAGGAATAGAGCAGGAGAGAGGAAAGAAATCCCTCTGAGGTGTTTGAGGCCTTCACCAAGTACACTGCAGAAGTCCTATGAGGGCCAGTAGTTGGGCAGGAAAGCTGAGAATAATTCCACCAAAGTAATATTGGTCTTCACAGAATACACCATAGAGAACCTAAAGGCTGGCAATCAGACAGTAATGCTTAGAGAGAGCACTACTTTGGAGGAACACAAAGCTAGAAGTGGTACTGGACCAAAACAAAAATACCTCCCTGATAACCCTTTCCCCCTCAAACAAAGCTAACAGATAGTCTGACAAGTAGATAGAGATTTTCAGAGCTTAGAAATTTGGTGGCTGGGCTGTTAAGGAGAACAATATTTTCAGAATCTTGACAATATGCAGATACCTAATCTTGCTTAAGAGAAAGTCCTATCATGTCTTCAAACTTACAGTTAGTGGTCAACTGAATCTGGCTAAAGCTAGACTAAGTTCAGACTCATCTCACTTGCAGATTAGCTAACTCAGCCCTGAGAGAGGAAGGATTGTATCCTTTTGGGGAGTTCATTATTATTTACTTTAGTCTGTTATAATATTTTACCTACAATATCTGAACCACAATAAAAATTGATGTATTATGTGAAAAAACATAAAGTCAAGAGAGAAAATAATCAACAGAAGAAGACTAGACCTGGACCAGATGGTGGAATTATTGGACAGATTACACACACACAGACATACACAGAAACACACAGACATACACAGAAGCACACACACACACACACATATGTTAAAGGATCAGCAGAAAATGGATGATAAAAACATAAAAAAGTAAAGGAAATCTTAAGATAGAAATGATAAAGAATCAAATAACTGTGCCAGAAATAAAAAGTACAGTATCAGAAATAGAGAATTTTTTTTTTGATGGGCTTGATAGCAAACATGACATAGCAGAGGGAGGGAATAGTAAATTTGAACAAGTGAATAAAAATTATCCAAATTGTAAAATAGAAAAAGATGAAAAAATGAAATAGGCTACTTGAGACTTGAGGATAATACCAAATGATCTAAATAATTAGGTAACTGGAGTCTAGAGGAGAGGAAAATGGAGATGAGAAAAAAGAAGTATTTGAAGAGATAGTGGCTAAAAACTTAAAAACTTCAACCACTGGAAAACAGCCAGAGAGAGACTGCATACAGATGATGTTAGGACCTTCTTTTCAGATTGGCTGTTCAAGGAAAGCCCATATGAAATGCCATAATTTGAGCAGAAATCAAAGGCCGCGATAAAATATAGTTGAAGGCACTCTAGGCTGAAGAGACAACTGTAAAAGCCCTAAATTGGTAGTAATCCTGGCATGTTTGAGGACAGCAGAAAGCTGGGGAGGGAGAAGCTGTAGGAAATAATTTGGGGAGGTCAGCAGAAGTGAGATCATATGTGACCTTGGGTAGGCCATTATCAGAAGTTCTAGTAGTCAGGCTTCTCCGGAGAAACAGAACCAATAGTGTGTGTACACACACACACACACACACAAACACACACACACACTATAAAGGATTAGCTTATGTGATTGTGGAGGTTGAGAAGTCCCATAATCTTCCATCTGCAAGCTGGAGGCCAGGAATGTTGGTGGTATAATTAGTCTGATTCCAAGTCCTGAGAACCAGAAACGAAACTGGTGTAAATCCCACTCCAAGGCCAGTGTCCTAGCTCAAGCGCTCCAGTAGAGAGAGAATCGTTACTTCCTCCTTCTTTCTGTTCTGTTCAGGCCCTCAACAGGTTGGATAAACCTCATCCACAGTGGAGGGACTTCTTTACTCCGTCCACTATTCAAATGCTAATTTCTTCCAGAAAGCCCCTTACAGGCACACACAAAAATAGTGTTTAGCCAGATACTTGGGCACTCCTATGAAACAGTCACATTGACACATAAAATGAACCATCAAGTGTTGGGCAAAGCCAGCTATGGGAAGCCACTGGAGAGCCTTCATGAATTTAATGGGAATTGTTTGAACTATGGAGCATCCAGATAAATTTTCCCATTTGATTTTCTTTTCTAAAAAAAATTTTGAGACATAAAAATTTCAATTCAGTACTGATTTTTTTTACTGGTCCTCATGTGACGTCAGTCTCCCCCATCAAATAGGTCAGTACATTGGAGGTCATCCTTGGGTGAGGATCGTAATACATAATACTTTAAAGGTGCTAAGATCTATTCAAGATTTTGAATATTTTAGCTCCACGTTATAAGGAGACATTTTAGCCACGTAAGTTCCCACCAATAGAAAATACTCAGGTTCACCTTCCACACGGGTGAGAAATGTTGGATGCTTTAGCCAATGTAGCAATTCTTAAAATGGGAGCCATGCAGAAGTTAAAAGGGATGTGATGTGTCTGCACAGGGAGTTTTATTTCTGTGAACACTGCTTCATAGTCACTCTACATGTCAGCTCCTCTGTGTTTCTCATGACACAGGGCAACAACCTCCCCTGGAAAGAGAAAAGAAAACTTACTAGAGCTCCAACTGGGGCTTATTTTCTTTAAGATAGACACTTGATCTCCGAATTACAAGTACAATTTCCAAGGGCATCAGGATGGAGAAAACTGCTTCTGTTTTTGTGTCAGCCATTGGAGTATGGCTTAAATTTTGTCTTGTTAAAAAAAGAAGTTTAAGTAAGTAGATTAGGATAAAAGTTTCATCCTTGTAAGATTTGCAATGCAAGCAACAAAATGACCTCAAGACCATTAAAAGAGTATTTCTGCATCTCAAGGTAAATGGAAGGAATGTATTTCTATTGTTTCTTGGGTCCAATTTTAAAATATAGTGTTAGGCAGGCCAAGGGCATGAGCTTGCTTATGTTCTAGACCAAGAGCCCCACTCTACCTGGCTTAACTGAAGTTCAATAGGAATTGGCCCCATGGGAGAGGAAAAGCCACTCTAAGCTTAGAATTAGTGAGAGGATCAGGGATGCAGGGGCCGACATTAATAAATGGAGCCAGTGGAGGTGGGCAGAGCTGGCACCAGGTCTGTCAGAGGGGTGAGGCTTAGCAGAGTTCTAAAGAAAAGAGGTGGATTAACTAAGATTTTGTGATACTCCATGTCCCTGAGTTTATTTTTTAAAAACATGTATCTGCTCCTGTGTGCTAACCAATTCATTTCACTTACCAACAGAGGCACAGCCAAAAGTAATGAGGTTCAGGAAGAAAGAGCTACAGTTATTTCAGCCTCTTAATGCCCTGTGTTTGCCAACCAATTTTGAGTCCGCAGTCCTAAATGGCTGCACTGATGTACAATGCTGAAGGACTTGCTCTTATGTTGTTCAGGCAGGAGTGTACAGTCACACTTGAAAATGCATAGATGAGGTTGTGGAAAATCAATACATCAAATTGAGAATACCTGTGATGCATTTAGATAGAAGAAATGTATTTATGGTTCAAAGAGTAGCAGATCGCCCACTCGTCAGTGGAATCACCTTTCTTTCTTTTTCAATTTATTTCCTTTTCAATTTGTCTCCTTTTTCGATTTTCCAGACTTAATCTTTTCTCATCCCTTTTCCATGCTTTCTAAATCTTACCAGTAGCATATGGACACACAAGCTGAATACACACTTCTGGCAATTATTCTTGGAAAATACTTTGGCAAACTGTATGATGATTGTATTACTACTCTTACCACCTGGAAGACTCTATTATGACAAAGAAATGTGACTCGGTGGGAGGCCTTGCTCGGGGTCCCCTGGGATTGGATGGAACGTGGGCTTGAACCCAGTGCTCTTCCGGGTTTATTTTTACCTGCTGGCATACTCCAGGTATTGTTGTAGGCATCCGCCAGGAGGCGTCTACCCACGTTTCCACAAAAGGGAGCCTTGGACTAGAGCTTGTCACCTCCACAGCCCTCCTGTCATGTTCAGCCAAGGCTTCTAGGCTGGTTACAAAAGAGATTTTTTAAAAAGAGACCCACGCGTCTGTCAACTCTTTCATACTTCTTAATCTGTTAAAACTAATCTCCTGGGAACATGAGATAGTTGATCTGAGTTGGGAAGAGAAAAAATGATACAGGTGATCAATATGACTGTATCACTAATCAAAATCTTTAGAATAACTACCTAAGAAATTCATTATACACTTACCTAAACAAATAAAGGAGGAATCACATTTGTAAAGTCACAGTACAGGTTTCTAGTTAAACACGCAGCATTGGGCATGTGGCTTCTCTCTGTCCCCTTCCACAGTAAATGCCGGTAAAAGGCATAAAAGGCAAGGTCAACAGAGAAGAGTTGAGGAGTCAGGAGCAGGCTAGAGGTGTCCACACATTTTTGGAATACGTAAAGGTTGGAGGAGTGCAGACTGATCCAGCAGACCGACAAAGCTAAACTCAGTGCCTGCAGGTGTCATTGAGCAGCAACTGTTAGAGTCCCATAATGACATGTGACTGGGGGCTCTAGGTACCACAGACAGCAAGGGCAGCACCAGGCAAAATTGCAGGAAGATCTTAGTATGTGACTTTTACACCCCCACTTTCCCTCTCATATTTTCTAGCTTCAGGCAGCATCACCTACCCTTTGCTTCTGGAGGAGCTTAGAACTTTGCAACTGGAGAAACTGTTGGAAGAACTCAGGCCTCAGGGAGCCCAAGCACCCTGTAGGGTAGAAGCCCACCCCAGGGAACACTGGCTGATGTAAAGAGACGTTTTTTGTTGTCACAACTCAAGGGTGCTCCTGGCATGTGTTGGGTAGAGGCCAGGGATCAGCTAAACATCCTCCAGTGCACAGAGCAGTCTCCCACAGGGCTAGAGTCCAGGATGTTGATAGTGCTGAGATGGAGAAACCCTGTTCTAGGGTGAGGAGAGAGACAGGGCTGAATGCAGGAGAGGAAGCTATAGTCTACGCACTGAATTATGGAAGCCACAGCTCTCTTCCTGGCTCTGCTCCCAGAGTGCTGAATGGCAGGCAGGGCTTGGGCGGCTCTTTTGCACAAGCAAGCAGAAAAGTCCTCTAGATGGTGACTTTGGGTGTGTCCTAATAAAAAAGCTCTCACTGCCCAGTCATCCGACAGTAAGGTCCACCAGCTGGCAAAAGCTCTAGTATGCACAGCGGTCCAGTCAGCTTTATAGCGGCTGTGTTTTAAATATGAATGACAAGAAAGAATTTTAGAAACATTTTAGAATCAGACATTTTAGAACAACCTCTAAAAGGAAAGGCATATTCTAAAACCAACTGAAGTTAAATTTTCAGAAGTTTAAACAGAGAAGAATTAAAATGTATAGAAAAAAAGAACACTTCAAAAAATATCTCTCCAAGGATATTAACTTGAGGTTAATATCCTTGGAGAGAGAACAGAAGATTCAATAGATTCTATGCTAAAGAGAGAAATCAGAGGACAGGGTAGTGCTATGTGAAATTAAAAGTATGTTTGCTAAAAAAATAAATAGAAGAATTTAACAACAAAGTTGAAATTGCCTGGAGAGTAAAGGAAGAGTCAAAGAAATTGACAAGAGGAGAGAAAAGGTAAGGAAATGCGAGGCTCTAACATGTGAGTGCTGGAAGTTTTGTATATAGAGAGAGATAATAAGGGAGAAAAAATCAGTGGAAAACAATGCAAGAATAATTCCCCTAACCAAAGAATATGCACCTCCAGAGGGAAAGGCCTGCCAAGTAGCCAGCACAAAACATTGAAAGAGAGAGACGAAAAAAAGGCAAATTATTGTGAATTTTAGAACATTGAAGAGAAAAAATAGGTCCAAACAAAGGAATGGAAATAGGAATGGGCTCCACCTTCTCTGCAGCGTCCTGGTACCCTAAAAGGCAATGGAGTAGTCCCTTCAGAGTCCTGAAGAGCAGTGGAGTAATCTGGGTGCAGTCATCTAAACTAGGCTTCTACACTTATTCAGAAACCTCTAAATATAATAATAACAAGGCTTGGAAGGAACAAAGACATTTCAGGAAGCCAGGAGTACTAAATATACCTTGTGTGCTTCCTGTTTTGAGGAAGATACTAGGGAGGGGAAGAAACCGAGAGAGATGAAGCTAGGATCCCGAAGTAAGACACCCAGTCTCAGGGCACGTCTGAGGACAGGAACGGAGCAGCTGTGCAAGTAGCCTGGCAAGTGCCAGCATGGCCTGGAGATAAAGGCAGAGGTCTCCAGGAAAGAAAAATGAATCTGAGTGATTTGTGGATTTGTGGCACTAGTGGAGTATAGGTTTTAACTGAGGCAGACCCAGATTTTACTTGCTTAATCATGGTACATACAGAGGACAAATGTCTGAATTGTAGGATTGGTCTTGTAAGTACAATCCTAGATCCAGAATCTGAGGAGGTCTTAGGGAAAGGAAGAGAAAGAATTTGTCTTGGTTTTGTGGTCACATTTTATATCCAGTAGGAGTATGTACACTCCGTAAAATAAAACTGCTTTCTTCACTAGGTTCCTGAAGTTTCTATCCAATGCGAAGCAGATTTTAGGTGTGCCACAAATAAATGTCAGTTGACTGAATGAATATTTCAAATACGGATCTTTGTTCTACAAAGTGTGGAAGAATACGGAAGACCTCCCAGAAGTCTTTATAAAATATATTTAGGAAAGATAATGCAAGTGAAATAGGCCTTGCCCCAAATGGAAAAGCTCAAGAAATGAATGTGTTCAATAGTGACTAAGAACTGGATAGAGTTTTTAAAGTAAAGGAAAAAGAACGGAGAGATTTGGCCAATTATGGAGCCAAGATAATCCTGATAAAAGCCACTTTCAAAAATTAAAGAATGGAATAAGTGTGTGATCTTGACAATAACCCAACTCCATGATCTTAGGGGGGTTAGTGAACAGATTTAATGAGGCGCCCAATTATTTTGACAATCACAAAAACCTGATGTGATGCCAGAGCTATGCAGAGAAGCTGCAAAACAGTTTTAAAAATAGGTGAATAACAGTCTTGAAAATTTGGTGTTAATCCTTTTAACAATAACGTGATTAAAATGAGATGAGAATGGCAAGTCACCCTCATTCTGATTTTTTTCGTGGCTCACAATTCCCTTGATCTCTTCTAAAACTCCCTGGATAGATCAGTTCTATTCAGCCTCTGGAAACGAGCTTGTCTTGAATATTAAAAGACAGGGAGGAGGAAAAGGGAAGTAAATACAAATTGCTCTAGTCTACTATTCATATAACTTGAGATCAGGGTGACCTGGCAGCTAATATTTTATCCCACGATTCAATCTGAGTAATAAAAGTTCTGTTTTTTTCCTTAGATTGAGCATCCATTGACTCATTTGTATCTGCCCTCAATGGCTCAGTCTTTGTTTTGGTAATTGGTTCAACTCCTTCCTTTATTTATTTTTTTATTTTATTTATTTATTTATTTATTTTTTTGAGACGGAGTTTCGCTCTTGTTACCCAGGCTGGAGTGCAGTGGCGCTATCTTGGCTCACCGCAACCTCCGCCTCCTGGGTTCAAGCAATTCTGCCTCAGCCTCCCGAGTAGCTGGGACTACAGGCACGTGCCACCATGCCCAGCTAATTTTTGTATTTTTTTAGTAGAGACGGGGTTTCACCATACTCCTTCCTTTATTTTGCTTGTCTGACCTATGCAAACCTTGGAGCCCTGTCCCCAACCCCAGCCATCTTGCCTGGAGGCTGCATCCTATGGTTAGATGTTGATCTCATAGGACTGCCCCTGGCTACCTACGCCTCCTGTGGCTGTCCTCCACCTAGCTACGGACAACCTCCATCTGTATCTTCTTGGTCTCTGTTGCCTTGCACTCACTTGATGCCATTTACCTTATTGCTTTCTGTATACTCAGAATCCACTGTGTGTTTTAAGTTGGCCCATGAATGAGTTTGTTTTGATTGCCTTTTCTTCACCTCATCGGTTGGAGGGAGGGATTATGGAGATGGCCAAATAAATGGCACCTGCCGCTGGACAGATAACATCGACAGCAGTTTATTAATCACATACATTCACAGTCTGCAGGAGGAGACCACTGCACCAGGAACAGCCAAATAGAGGCTGCACCTGGGAACATGGTGAGCAAGCAGGGCATATAGGAGGGAGACTTTGTAGTAACAAGAGGTTGAGGTGAACCCTAGTTCCCAGGGGAGGATGTCGCTGGCTTATTTGAATAATTCCATGGGCAGGAAGGGAACTGAAGCCCTCCACTCAGAGAAAAGCAGGAACTTTGCCTGCATGTCTTAATAAGGAGGGTTGTTTGGCTACGGGATCTGTGGGAGCCCAATGGGGAGGGAAACTTGCAGTTGGGCCACTGGAGGCTCTCCTGGTTTTTCCAAGATATCAAGGCACATATGATATTGAGGCTTAATTTTAGACCTTCGTACCACAGCATCCTTCCTGTAGCTCCTGACCTATTTGTGTGTTTATGCCTACCTCATCCTTTTCTGCGCCAGCCACTGCATTTGCCCTTCCATCTCTTACTGCATCATGGGACAGAGTCAATCCGCACCCACTGCACTGATCTACTTAGCATTGAAAGACCATGTAGCTTATTGGAAACTTAGTGATTGTTCACCTGAATAAGTTCATTTCATAGCTGAGGAAGCTGAGGTTATTGAATGGTCTGAATATACTCACACAGCTAGTTAGGACCAGAAACAGCATTCTTGAAAACATGACTTTCAAGGTTTTTCATCAATAAATAGATTTAATTTTTATTTTTTTTGAGACAGGGTCTCATTCTGTTACCTAGGCTAGAATGCAGAGGTGCTGTCTCAGCTCATTGCACCCTCTGCCTCCCAGATTCAAGCGATTCTCCTATTTCAACTTCCAAGTAGTTGGGATTACAGGCACCTGCCACCATACCTGGCTAATTTTTGTATTTTTAGTAGAGATAAGGTTTTACCATGTTGGCCAGGCTAGTGTCCAACTCCTGGACCTTGTGATCCACCTGCCTTGGCCTCCCAAAGTGCTGGGATTATGGATGTGAGCCACCACACCCGGCCAATTTTTGTATTTTTAGTAGAGATGAGGTTTCACCATGTTGGCCAGGCTGGTCTTGAACTCCTGACCTCAGGTTATCCGCCCACCTTGACCTCTGAAAGTGCTGGGATTATAAGCTTGAACCACTACACTCAGCTGATAATATTTTAAATAAATGAGGTATTGTGATATTTTCTTAGTAAAATGCAAACAGAAAAACCAAAAGCAGACTACCTGTAGCCATGGCTCTTTTGAAGAAGTGCAGTATCTCTGTTTAGAACTTGGGAAATAAAGACTTAGGGAGTCTTCATTTGGGAGTAAGTGACACACACATTTTAAACTCTGGGATTTTATAATTACGTTGCTACGAACAACAGTAACAATGTGAGATGTAGCCACAATTCTGAACTATTGATTTCAGAGGTTAATCTGAGTTTCCGTTTTGCTTCACAGCTCACAAACGTATCTCTCTTCCCACAGAACCATGTGTTAAGGACAGAAGAAACAACCTCTCTCATGAGGCTTATTGAGATTATTGATAGTGCTCATGAACTTCTGGCATCATTTTTTGTTGAAAGCTGTTGCTGCCTTGGATATGATGCTATGAAGATGAAATATTCATTTACTTGATTGACAGTGAGATACTTTGCAATTCTCATCCAAATGTCACAGAATGCCTTGGTTCCTACCAGCTGAAATGGGACCCTTCATATTTTAAAAACTACAACAATGGTGTATTAGCCATAGGCACATGGATCTCTTCTGTGGCCTCTGCAGCATTTGGGACCCATACAGAGGGGACTTCTTCTCTCTCCCTTGCCTGGGACACTGTGAATCACCAAGACCTTGCAAGGGAGAAGGGGGAATGGAGTAGGTTGGAACGGTTTCAACCTTGCATATGAGGGTCTGAAATTCAGATTTTGAGGATATGCATATAAAATGTGTCTTCCTGTTGATAAAAATTTCATTTCACTGTAAAAAATCCTTTCTTTCCACCTGTTCTTAAAAAAAGAAAAAAAAAAACCCTGTTTTTCTTGGGCCACTCATAAAGTATATATGCAATACATATTTATTATTTTAATTTCAGTCAGCAAATTTCCCTTATTTTTCTTTCTGCCACTAAGCATGACAAAATCAGGAGAAATAACCTTTTTTATTTCTTGCTTTGCTAATCATTATGGTTTTCTTCAGCTCTAGTATCGTTGGCTAAAATTAACATTATGGCTCCTGATCCTTATTTAGCATCTATCTTCTTGGCGTAAAAGGATAGAATATGATGATAGAGCTAGAAAGGATTGGGGTGGCCATCTAAATCCTTGCCTTCATTTTTAAGAAGAGCAACTTAAAATGTAGCAAGAGCTAAAACTAGTACACAGGGCTCCTAGTCCCAGCTGCATGCACCTCTGTTCCCAGCCTCATCCACTTACCAAGACATGCCCACTGCTTCTGGGTGTGGCTTGAGGAGGCACTGGCAGGGGCCCTCTTCCCCAGTGCCTGTCCTAATCTGTGAGAACAGCAGTCCTTTGAGGTCTGAAGAAGCCTTTTGTTAAAAACACTGCCTTTTGTTTAAAAAAACTGACTCAGGGAAGAGTCTCACCTTAAGCCTGTTTTAACCACCTCCTTAGATATCTACTAGCACCTTCCCAGGGTTTAGCAGAGTGAGACAAAGGGCGGGTTTAGAGGATAGGGCAGTTGGATGGAAAAAATGGGCATTAGTGTGGTATGCTCTTTGCCATTCACAATTTTCTTTAATCTTCATGGCACGAGTGTGTACTTGTAAAATAGATGATATTATCCTTGTAGTAGCAGTGAGTTCAAGATTGAGGGAAGATAAATGCCTTATCCAAGGTCTATGCACAAAAACTGACAAACAAATACCTGAAAAAAGGCAATGGAATCACACTTTACTCTTTTTCCTTATCTTCACCTGAGCTAAATTTGTTTAGGATTTTAAAGCACACATTGGCTACCCTGTGTAAAGCAGGTGTGCCAGTTTGAAGACAGGTATGGCTTTTTCATGTAATAGCAGGTATTTGATATCTCAATATAGCAAATGGAGGTGAGGTTACATTAAATGATGATTCAACCACTGAGCTGCCTTGACTGCGCCCAACAGAAGCTAGGATCAGAAGAACACTGTTGAGGATTAGTCCCTATTTTCAAGTGACCTACTATGTACTTGTGAGAGTTTCCTACAAGAAGCAATAAAGTAATTGATAGGACAATTGTGACTTACTCTGTGAGTGTTGTAGGAGCTCAAAGAAGAGTGAGATCAGTGGAGACAGTGGTTAGAAGTGCTCCATGGTGAAGGCAAGACTTTCTGCAGACCGAGCAGTGAGAATTTGGGTGGGTATAGGACAAATTCCATATGGTGGGCAGACAGTGTGGTGTAGCTAAAGAACATAGGACTGGAAGGTAAATGACTTTCATTCATTCTGGTCCTGTTCAACAAATTAATTATGGAAATAAAAACCAACATTTTAATCTCTAGGCTAGATTCCAAAATGAAGAAATCAGCCTAGATGATAACTAAGGTTGATTCAGTGCTAATATTTTATAATTTTAAACTGTGCCAGTTAAGTAGAGTGGCATCAGTTGAGGCTAGAACATGTCATGAGAACCAGTCACGCAGTGACAGATGCAGGTGGCACAGGGACCCCGAGTCCTGGATGCTTTGTCCTGGACACGTTCACTCTTGAGCATCAAAACATGTTGTTGCTGTTAGATTAGTATTTTAGTAGTATATAATTTTTTCCTAATTTTGTTCTTTGTGGTGTCTTTTTGGCCTTTATACTTATCATACCTTTATATGTGACACCCAAAGGTCCATTAACTAGTGAACTTCTTGAAGACAGGATAATGCTTAATTAATACTGTGGCTAGTATAATGCCACATTATTTGCTGCTTGGTAAATATTTGCCAGAGAAAATTGAACAGAATGTTAATGTGCTTCTCATTTTTTTGAAACATGAGAAAGTTGTAGTAGTATTTGGAATTTATGCTACTGGGAGTATGGGGAGTGAGCAAAGAAGGGAAAGGTGGCCTTGCCAATGTGGGGAAGGGAGGGGCAGGAACTGGGGCACATACCCCTCTATATCTATAATTTTCCTGCTTGTGAAATATGGTCCCCTGCTGTCATTGACATTGGTACATCAGTATTCCTAATTATATGACGAGATTTAAAAACAAAGGTGTGGCTGGGCACCGTGGCTCACGCCTGTAATCCCAGCACTTTGGGAGGCCAAGGCAGGCGGATCGCCTGAGGTCTGGAGTTCAAGACCAGCCTGACCAAGGTGGTGAAACCCCGTGTCTACTAAAAATACAAAAATTAGCCTGGCGTGGTGGTGGGCACCCGTAATCCCAGCTACTTGGGAGGCTGAGGCAGGAGAATTGCTGGAACCCAGGAGGTGGAGATTGCAGTGAGCCAGTATCACGCCACTGCACTCCAGCTTGGGCAACAAGAGTGAAACTCCATCTGAAAAAAAAAGGTGTAACTGTTAGACTAATTGTCTGTAGTCTTTGAAGTCTGCAGCATAGTACTCTGGAAATGTGAATTATCATGTTGCTAGGCAAAGTTCATTGGTGTAGAAAATTTTCCTTGTATTTTGCCTCCTGTGGAAGATCATCTGAGTAGTTTTTTTCCTCCTGAATTTTTGCTTATTTAAATTCAGGCTTCAGTGATGTTCATAGAGTTTCTAGCCCAAATCAGTTCAGTTAGAACCTGCAAGGGTGTCTCTTCCTTGTTAGGACTGTAAGTGGTCTGCCTTGTGTGACCTTGGTCTTTGCTAATAGAAACATAGAATAAGAACAAGCTGGGGCTACCTGGGAAAGGATGTTACATTTTATGATTTCCTCCCTTTATCTACTTGATTCTGTTCCTTTAAAGACCTTGGTATGCATGTGTGACTCCTGGAAGCTGGATGCAGCTCCACTAAATATGTAACTGAATTAATTGCTTTGGAAAAGGTCACCAATAGCTTTAAACATTATAAATTGTGAGATTCAATAAATTCTGCCAGTAAGAATTCTCTATTACTTCTCGTTCTTGAAATGCATAAGATCTTTAGTCTAAAATGGTTTTCTCATTTCTCTCCCACTCACATTCCATGTCAATTTGTTTTATCTACATTACATCTAGGTCTTTTTCCTCATTTTCCCAAGGGAAACGGGTTTCACTGAGATTACAGAAGTGCTGCAATTAATTCGACTACCATAAGAGAAGGGAAATCTTTCCAGCCTTCATAAATGTAAATGAATATGCTGAAAAAAAAAATAACTCTTCTTGCCAACCCATAATATTATTTATAAGAATTATCAGAGGTAGTCTAATTATGTAGTCAATAGACTTTTCTTTAAGGTTTTCAGGAGATCGAAATTTTTAGGAAATTGGAATCCATAGTGTCTACATACTACATTATAATACCTTTATACTATGTAAGTATTTTTATACAATTTACATTATTCTTCCTGCATTGTGTTGTAGATTCTTAATTTTCAATCATTCCACATGCATTGTTATAGATTTTTAATTTCTCGATGATAATAAAGGAACTATATTCTATTTATTTCATGTTTGGTCTAGTAGAGTGAAAAGTCAATTCTCATTCTAGCAAACACTTTCTGCATGAAATACAGTGAAGCATTTCAGTTCTCTGCACCTCTAGTTCCTTGTCTATGAGGCAATATAGACCACATTTTTTTTTCCTTTGTATGTGCCTGGAAGGAGGGTAGGGGAAGGAGGGGTGGTAAAAGCAAAGGTGGAGAAAGAATCTCCTCACCACTGGCCTTCTGAATTAAAAATTGACGTTTTACTCACATTTTGGATAGAATTTAATTTCCCGAAGGAAAATGTGTTGTTTCCCCTTAAATTAGACTAAAATATTTTGAAGGCAGAGATTGTACCTTCCCCATATTACCTAAGAGTGTACAGGGCACAGTATTGCAATTTGTTGCAAAGTTTTATTTCATTGACTGGTTCATTCTGGCACAATCTCAGTTGGTTTCATTTTTGTAGGAAGTATTCCACAGTGTCTATTAGGAGACAGTAATTTCTATGGTTTAAATATTTATGCCCCTCCAAAATTTACATTGAAACTTTGTCCCCAGTGCAATAATATTAAGAAGTAGGACCTTAGGTGGTGAGTAGATCATAAAGGCTCTGCCCTTATGAATGGGATTAATTTTTTATTAAAGGGCTTGGGGGAGTCTGTCAGAAAATACAGAAAGAGGTGCCATGTATGAAGCAGAGATCACACCCTTAGCAGACACTGGCACCTTGATCTTGGACTTCCCACCATCCAGACTATGAGAAATAAATTCCTGTTTATAAATTATCCAGTTTCAGATACTAGAAAGCCACACACACACACACACACACACACACTCACACACACACATTGCTCTTCTAAGACTACTGTCTTAGTCCATTTGGGCTGTTATAACAAAGTATCCGAAACCGGATAATTTGTAAACAACAGAAATTTATTTCTCATAGTCCTGGATGATGGGAGTCCAAGATTAAGGTGCCAGTAACTGCTGAGGGTGTGATCTCTGCTTCATAGATGGCACCTCTTTCTGTATTCTCTGACAGACTCCCCTAAACCCTTTTATAAGAAAATTAATCCCATTCATAAGGGTAGAGCCTTTATGATCTACACACCACCTAAGGCCCTACTTCTTAATATTATTGCATTGAGGATATATATACACACATACACATACACACACATACACATATATATATATATATATATATGCACACACACACACAATTAAACATTATAAATTAAACATATATGTTAAATTAAGTGTATATATTAAATTAAACATGTATACACATACAACTAAACATTATAAATTATGAAACTCAATAAATTGACACGTTTTGTGTGTGTGCATGTGTACGTGTGTGTGTGTGTATTTCTAGTGGTAGTTTAAGACTAATTGGGGTCTTGGCCTATGGGAGAAGTTGACACATATTCTTGCTATGGACTGAGCATTTGTGTCTCCCCAAAACTCATGTGTTAAAATGAGATGATATTAGAAAGTAGGGTCTATGGAAGGTAAATAGGTCATGAGAGTGTTGGGATTAGTGCCCCTATAAGAAGAGACAAAAACCTCGTTCTCACTCTCTCTGCTCTCCACTATATGAAGACACAGTGAGAATGCAGCTTTGGCCAGCTAGGAAGGGGCCTCTCACCCCCTGCCAGATATGGCAACACCTGGATCTTGGATTTCCAGCCTTCAAAACTGTGGAGACGTACATTTCTCTTGTATAAGCCACCCAGTCTATGGTATTCTTGTTATGGCAACCTGAGCTGACGATGACAATCGCTTGAAGAAATTGTAAATAAGTGACCAACAGGAATACTTGACAGTTATAATGGATCCTCACCCTCAATGATTAACAGCGAAGTGTTTCTGTGGATATCAACTGTTTGGTACTTTTCTGTGCAGGAACACTCTTTGAAATAATACCAGATGTTGACAAACGTTTTTTTCAGAGTGTAGAAGTCTTTTTAATAATTTCCAAAGAGATCTTTTGAAAGAGAATTTAAATGTTTACAGCTACCCAGAGCCTTTCTTAAAATGTATAATTTTAATTAAATTATGCATAAATTTTTAAATATTGATACTGTAATTTCCTATGTCATCTTACATAAATAGGAAATTGATGGTTTTGTCTTGCTGAAATGAATTTGTTTTATTGGTGGGGGGGGCATAGAATTATAGAACAGGGATTCCCAGTTAGTTAACTGGTATCTTCAAAGATCTTGAAACTACCTGATCTATGTGCAGTTTTATTACTGTTCCAAATGTCTCCTCTTTTTAGTTTGTCATTTTTCAAGGACTTCTCAGTCTATTTCTTTCTTTACCTCTGCTGTCCCAAAATTTCAAGAAACATAGATTATTTTCATAAATATATTTTGGAGCCCCAGTCAGAATTTCTGGTTTCTCTTGCTAAGGGGATTACCAAAGTTCTGTTTTGAAATGCATGTTTCCTTAGTGAACACCCATTTGGGAGTTTCAGAAAAGGACATCAGGGTAGGAAACACCGTATTTCCAGTAAAATATGAATTCAGAGCTCTTTTCTCTCCACATCTACCTAAAGAAGGAAAGCACATTGCAAATCTCTCCGGAATCAAGCCCTGTCTGCTTAAACCAGGATGATGGGCTCCCTAAATGCTTTAGGCAGTTTCTCTTTACCTCCCTCACTTGATGTAAATGTAGCAATTGTTGTCGTTCTTGTGTTCCCTCAAGTTCAGGGCCTGCTCATTTTTCTGTCTGCCCTTAGAATGCCTTTTGTTTAGGTAGGATTTCCTGTCATGGACGATCAGTTCCTAGAATTCTGTTTGGTCCGGGTTGAACAACATTGTGTACAAGCTGTGGGTATCACTAACTACACCTGTCAATGATAAGTTGGAAGGATTTTAGGTGATTAATGTCAGTGTCTCTTCTACAGAACCTGGTTTCAGGGGTGAAACATTATAGGTAGGTTCTCATTCCCAGGAGAAGCTCACAACACATTTATGTATACCTCGTAAATTGGACTCAACTGATTCAAAAATGGCACTATCTGCTTGTAGTATTTCACATTTGTCACCCAGATGAATTAACAAACAATAGTTGCTCACTAGTAATGACATAATCAGGATCAGAGGATAGTGTTCACTTATTTAAAAGAATAGTATGAACTTTAGCAAGCTCGTTTCTGAGATTATGTATCTGAAGGGCTAGAAAGAACTTCAGTACTCATATTCTGTTCTTTATGGGGCCTAAGTTTCTCCATCTGTAAAAGGAGAGATGGTTGGATGGGATGCTCACCCAGGTCTGAAATTCTATGATGCTATGTAGTGGGCGTGTCAGCACAGAGTTGGTGAGTTTTAGCATCAGCCTCAGGAATAAATTAAATATTTCTTGAGAAATGTCAGAAATGTTCATTTCTAGCACTTTCCAGGTGGCAAAATGCCAAACAATGTGGATTTTACTATATCATTATGGATTTGCAATTTAGTCAGTTAAAACATTATTCTGAGAATAGTTGATATCTTATAACTTATTCATAATAATTATACAACTAAAACCTCAAAAATATCTTTCTATGGACTGAATGTTTGTGTCTCCCCCAAAATTTATATGTTGAAACCCTTATCCCTGAGGTGATGTTATTTGGAGGTAAGGCCTTTGGGAGATAGCTGAGTTTGGATAAGGTCATGGGATTGGTATTCTTGTAAGATGATGAAGGGACCAGAGCTGTCTGTCTCTCCAGCGTGTGAGGGCACTTCAAGAAGACACCATTTGCAAACCAGGAAGAACCATGATGGCACCTTGATCTTGGACTTTCCAGCCTCCAGAACCATGAAAAATAAATTTTGTTGTTTAAGCTACCCAGTCTGTGGTATTCTAGCATGCCAAACTGACTAGATCACAGCTCAAGAAAATCTCTTCTCCTCTGTGAATTCCATAGTCCACAAACATGACCTTGCCACATCTTCAAACTACTCCCAAATTCTTCTAACCCTTTTACAGCTTGGGTTTACCACTAATTTCTTGGCAGTATCTATCACCATCAAAACCAATGACCTCTACTTACTGCTGTCCTCCCCAGTTTCTTAACCACATTGAACATTTTTCCTTCTAGAATGGGACATTGAGTTCCTAGAATCATGATTTCTTAATCTATCTCTGACTGCTCCTTTTCTGTCTCTTTGACAGAAATAAGAAGAGCCTCCTCTGCTTCTGGCTTCTAGCTTCTAAATCATGAGTTGAATACCAGAGAAAAGGGAGGGGAACACAGAATCAGAAACCCTGCGGGAGATTTTCAACATTTTTCTCAAGCCCATGCACCATGAGTCAGAATTGTGGAAGGAGAGAAATGTGTGGTTGGCTTATGTGTACAACTGACACAATGATGGGCATAAAGTATCAAATAATAATTCTGCCTACTGTCATTTAATGAAGGGTCACAGGGAGAGGGATTTCATCATTGCCTCTTGCACAGTTAGGGATCCATTTTCGTTTCCACTTCAAGGGGTAAGTAACTCTTCCTGTCAAATGGAATTGAAATTCTCCCTTTTATCATCAGAATACTCCAGAAGAGCTTCCTGTCACAGAGATCTTTAGCCACCAGGGAGCCCTCAAGGAGCAAGAAGTGGGCACAAGTTTACATCAAACTACATGGAATAAAAACCTGCAACGTGGAGATGTAAACCAGACTGAAACCAGTCTGCTATCCCCACTGGCTTTTATTTCCCACCTCTCTTAGTGAGAAGATGCATAACTAGACCAACAATATACTACTGTTTATCTCCTACTAATAGCATGCTACATGTAGATAATACTGGGGAAATGATAATGGTTCTCATCCAATGTATCAACAGTATTGTTTGTGTTTGTAACAATTCTGGAGTTACTGTGTAGACATAGCATCAAAAATAGGTAGAAACCTTCTTGATATATGGTTGATATTTGGCTGCTGAGACTAGGAAGAAAACACATAATCACTGTAGAATTCTATCTCAAAACATATTTCTGACCTAGGATACTATGTATTACATAGGCTTTCCCCAAATTTCTGGAAAGTCTAGAATCTTCAGAGAATCAGTACTGCTAACTTCTCAGCAAGACAGCAAACCTTAGAAGCACGTCTGAGGATAAGGGGGATAATGTGCTTTCGGGAGATGTGAATGCCTAGGCCTTCTGCCCCCATGCCTGTTCAAAGCAACCTTCCCTTCCTTACAAATGCACCACACTGCTGCTACCTAGAAGAGGTGAAAATGCCATAATACCTACCCTCAAAAGACTTACTCAATTTATTTGTAAAAGCTAAGTGTGGTTGCATGTAGGTGGTGGGAGTCCTGAGGCTTAGCAACATTCAGGCAGGAGACTCAACTCAAGGCCTCCTCTCCCTCTGAATTCTATGGTCCTCCAGGAAAAAGGGCATCACTTCATAGAATTTCTCTAGAGGTTCCTTGGGAAACCGAGAATACACTAGGCTGTGTGTAACAATTTTCCCAAATATAACAATGTTTCTCAAAGAAAGAAAACCACATGTGTTTGTTATGTCAGCTCAGGGGCAAGGTGAGTTATTGAGAACTATGGGCTCTGGTTCATGGTAGTGAGCTCTTCTTTTATCATCCATTTCAGTTGATTTTACAGTCATCAAGAAAGAAAGCTAAGGCCAGGTACGGTGGCTCATGCCTATAATCCCAGCACTTTGAGAGGCCAAGGCAAGCAGATCACCTGAGGTCAAGAGTTCAAGATCAGCCTGTTCAACATGGCAAAACCCCATCTTTACTAAAAATACAAAATTAGCCGGGCCTGGTGGCACATGCCTGTAATCCCAGCTACTAAGGAGGTTGAGGCAGGAGAATCGCTTGAACCCAGGAGGAGAAGGTTGCAGGGAGCTGAGACCACACCATTGCACTCCAGCCTTGGTGACAGATTGAGACTCTGTCTCAAAAACAACAAAAAAAATGAAAGCCAAAAGCTGGCCTCTTCCTGACCTCCTGACCTCTGCTTATGAGGCATCGTAAGTCATACTTGCACTCCTAGGCTCTCCAGCCCCACCATGCGAATCTGTGTGTGGCTGCTAAGGGCTATTTTACTCTTTTTTTTTTTCTATTTCCATAATTAGTATTTATTTCTAAATTCATAATCATGAATGCAAGACTACAGTAATAACCTAAGAGATGAGGTATGTAGTACTTAGCATTTGTCCTATGGAAGACAAGTACAGAAGTAAAGATCTTTAGGGCCAGTGCATAGTGACCTCATTTATAAAAAGGACAATTTAAACTAAGTTGATGGTGGCTTTATGTGAACAGAACAACCTACCTAATTCACTAACTCCCAGAAGGCTCTTTCAGGAAACCTGCTACAAAGCTCCAAAGTGATTTACCTCTGAGTGGCAAAAGGATTTCCCTCAAGTGATCTAAAAGTTTGCATCTGGAACATACATTCTTGAAAAAACCCGAAGCACTTAACTGGTAGGACCTTCTTCACTCCAGGCAGACTGCAGGCACTTCACTCTCACACTCTTTTCTTTCTTACCTTCTTCCTCACAGTCATGTTTTCTCTACAGTGAGTACATAATAGTAAGACGTTTCAGAAGAGTTTCTTGTCTTGCTAAACTACAACGGTAAAGTAAGACACAGGAGTAATCATGTCTTTGAAGCCGAGATTTCAAAGTTAAAGGCTTCAGGTAATTTTTCATTAGCACCAAACACAAAAATTAATTAAAAGCAGCCAGGAGTTAATTTGTATCTATGCCACTGGTAATATTTTCTCAGTATCAAATAGTTATTCAAATAATGCCTCCAAAATATTGTAAAGTATATAGATATTTTCAAAAGATTTATTATTTAATGCAAAAACAGAAAGTTTGAAAATATACCGTGGAAGATGGCTTTCACATTTTTTTTATTTGGAATCAACAGATATCAGGGTATCCATCAATCAAGGACACTTATTGAGCACCAATGCCAAGTGTTAGGGATTTAAAGATGAGCAAGGCATAGTCCCCACTTTTTAAATGAGCCGAAGAGATAGACACATAAATAACAAGTACAACAGAACCACTTGGTATTCGGGGGGGCTTCCAGAGAGCCACAGGGCTTAGCCTTATCATGTATTGAACTTCTTATGCTGCCAGTATTTCTTGGTTTGTACAGGATTTTTCCTGTTATCAGATTTTATATTTGTTACTTGACAAATGACAGGAACCATTGACAGGTGTGCAAACACTCCTTAAACAGTCATTTGTCAAGAGGCCTACTGCAGTAAAGGCACAGTGCTTACCTAAGTGTGGATGGTTCATGTAAGTGAAGGGCCTGCAAACCCAGTGGGAGGAGTCAGAGAGAAAGGCATGGCCTGTGCTATTTTTCCCTGGTGTTTTTTTTGCAATCAACATTTATTCTCACATTTTAAAGTGCTTTAGTTACTTTGTAGCAGGTGAGTGTCCAAGAAAACCCACAATATTAACAGGTTTACACTGGTGACTCCTAGTATTCGTAGAGGACACTGTTTTGCAGTTTGTAAGCTGAAAGTGGAATGGTATAAATGAAGAATCGATTACACAAGAATTGAACCATAAATGCTTGTGCCCTGTTACACTAGTGTAAGATTTAAGTTTACTCTTGTTCCTCCCCCTCAATAAAATTCTGTACTCCTTCCTTTTAAAAATTATTTATATTAAATATTAAATAGGATAATGTAAAATACATGTATGCTGTATAGAATAGCACTTCGATAACATTCTATGCACTTTCCATCAAGATTAAGAAATACAACTCTGTGGTCTTCCCAAGTTTATTGCCTTCCCCATCCAGTAAAAAGCTCATTATGAATCTTATTATGAATTTTGTATTTATAATTTCCTAACTCTTCTGTATAGTCTTAACACATATGTTTGCTTTCTCAAAGAAGATGTCATTGGTTTTGCATATTTCTTAATGTAATATTGATAGGATAGTACCGTATATATTTCTTTTTAAAAATGTAACTTATGTTTATGAGTCAATTCATTGTTAACTGCCATATGAAATTACAAAATGTTTTTCTATATAAATATGCAACCATTTTTATGTCTTCTCAAATGATAAGGAAAATGTTCTGGTGTTTTTCTGTTACAAGCAGCAGTATTAGAAGCATCCTTGTGTATATTTCCTTGTTCACTTGTACAAGAGTTTTTAAGACATACCTAGAAAGAAATTGCTGGATCATAATGAATGCATATGTTCAGAGGAGACAATATTATTAGCAGTCAGTACTCCTCCAAAAGATCTGTAGATTCATTGCAATCTCAATTGAAATCTCAGCAGGCTTTGGTAGAATCTGACAAATTGATTATAAAGTTTATATTGAAATGAAAAAGGCCTGGAATTGCCAAAATAATTTTGAAAACGAAGGTCAAAGTTAAGGAATTTATACTACTGATTTTTAAGACTTATTATAAAGTAAGCAAAATAGTGGAATATTGGCATAAAAATAGAGCAATATTTCAAGGGAAGAGTAGTCTAGAAATAGATGACACATATATGAGCAATGACTTTTGACAAAATGCTAGGACAATTCAATGGGAAAAGGATAAATCTTTTCAACAAATTACGCTGTAACAATTAGGGATAGTCATATGTAAAAAAAAAAAAAAAAGAATCTTGACCCTTACTGTAGACCACATGCAAAAATTGACTCAAAGTGAATCATATACTGAAAATAAAAACCTAAAACTTTAAAACTATAGAAGAAAGTCTTAGAGTCCTTAGGTTTGACAAAGTTTTCCTACATGTAACATAAAAAGCACAATCTATAAACACAAAAAGTCAATAAGTTATACCTCATGAAAATTAAAAACTTTTGCCTTGTGGAAGACCCTGTGAAGAGGATGAAAAGACAAGCTGTAGATTGGGAGAAAATCTTTTCAATATACATATCTAACAAAGCACTTGTATATAGACTATATAAATGACTCAACACAATCTAGTTAAAAACAGGGCAAAATGTTTTCAAACAAATATGAAATCCAGTGACTCAGGAGGAAAAAATAATCTGTACAACCAAGACATATTCATAGCAAGTTCAATGAATGATAAAGTTGGGCCCTGTGGCCATCTGAAAGGCCCTCTGAATAATGAGAGGTTTTGCTATATTATTTACATGTCTGTCTTCTCTACTCATCTGAAAAGCCAGGGATATGACTTGCTCATGTTTGAATCCCTAAGATTTAGTATTGATGCTCAACGTAGATTGTGACAATTTAAGGATGCATATGTTCATTCTAGGAATGAATTTAAAAATACAAAGAGATGTAGCTTAAAATGCAATGGAAAAGATAGAAATTTAAAAAAAAAATACCACTTCACGTAAAAGAATACAGGAAATGAGGAAGAATAAGAGATAAAGTAGAAAGATCAGAGATGTCAAATAGAAAACAAACAGCAAGATGGGAGACTTAACCACAGTTATATCAATAATTACATTAAATGTAAATGAACAAAATATATTTTTCCAAAAGGCAGAGATTATTTGATTTTAGATATATATGTGTGTCTGTGTGTGTGTGTGTGTGTGTATATATATGTATATATAAATAAATATATATATAAAACAGGACCCAGCTATAAGATTCTGCACATATATAATTTAAATATAAAGACACACACCAATTGAAAAATTGAAAGTAAATTCATGGAAAAATACACATCATTGCAAACACTTAGCATAAGAAGGTGCATGTGGCTGTATAAATATCAAATAGGCTTCAAGACAGGAAGTTTTATCAGACATAAAAAGGGTAAAATCATAGTGGTAGCAATCCTAAATATTTGTACACTTAATAACATACCTTCAGTATACATAAAGCAAAAACTGACAGAAAGGGAGAAAGATATACCTTCACAAAGATATTTGGATATTTTAACATTCTTCTCTCAGTAATTTATAGAACAATTGATGGACCATTAGTGAAGATACAGAAAACTCAAGAAACACTGTCCATCAGCTTGACCATATAAAGTTATTTACATCATCCAATTACTGCAGATTACATACTTATTTTATGTGTACATGAAATATTTATCAGGAAAGCCTATATGTTGGATCATAAAACAAATAGACTGATACAAGACATTAATACATTTATTTTTAATTCCATCATAAGGGCATATATCTTATAATTATTTTCTTATTAATTTTTCTAAGGGTGTTTAGAGGTTTAGCATCACTATACCTATTTTGTTTTCAGTTAAGAAAAGGAACATTGGTTAGTCCCCAGGTTACTCTAGTTAAATACAATCTGATTCTCCTTCTTGGTGGCCATGCATACCACCTATATGATTGCATTATATTAAGAAAGTTGTTACAAAGCCTCACCCTTTGGCCCTTCTTAGCTGGTTATCCCTGGCACTATTGGTAAAGAACAACAGCATGCAACCATCTCTTTCAACTAAATAATTTAGGTACACCGAATTGCTTTCTTCCTACTATTTCAACTCCAGGCTCATTTAAAAACCATTACTTCCAAATATTAATAGCATTGGAATTCACAATATATAAACTAGGAAGTGCAACTTGGTGCTGCTGTAAAACAAACTGAGTTATTCAAATTAAAAGACTTGATTCAAGGATACCCTTATTCTTTTATTTGCAAATAATTATTAAGTCTTTCTGACATGATAGGTCCTTGTTTTGAAAGAGCTTATAGCCTACAGAAGGAGACAGACAAATGTTCCAGGTGTGTCTCATTTTGTAGACAAAATGAGAACATATTCCCTTTTTTTTGAGACAGAGTCTTGCTCTGTCGTCAGGCACGAGGCTGGAGTGCAGTGGTACAGCCTTGGCTCACTGCAACCTCCACCTCCCAGGTTCAAGCAGTTCTTCTGCCTCAGCCTCCTGAGTAGCTGGGACTAGAGGCGTGCGCCACCACATCCAGCTAATTTTTGTATTTTTTAGTAGAGACGGAGTTTCACCATGCTGGCCAGGATGGTCTCGATCTCTTGACCTTGTGATCTGCCTGCCTCTTCCTCTTAGAGTTCTGGGATTACAGGTGTGAGACGTATTCCCTTTGAGAGAACAGATGGCTCTTCCCTTTTGCCGCCATCACCGAAGTGGGAGCGGCCAAAATGAAGTTCAATCCCTTTGTGTTTACTTCTTGCAATAGAAATTTTCTCTGTTGTATTCTCCAAGATGACAAGGCTTTCAGATTGTTGCCTTCCTATTAAAATAAGGTGACTGCTTCCCTTCATTTCTATTTGTGTGTTTAGTAGGTAGCTGAAACATAATGTGGCCAAAACAGAACGTTTGATTCCTTCTCTCTCCAAATTTCCTTTATCCCTCTGTATCCCGTTTTGTTAAAGGGCAGCTGCAAGGATTTGTTTGCTCAAATAGAAACTTACGACTCTTCTTTGATCCATCTCTTTCCCTTCATGCCTCTTTTCCCCTCCTTGCAAGCCATTAATGTTTCTTGTTGGCTGCACGCAAAATATATCCCAAATTCATCCATTTCTCTTCCCCATAATCATATGACCCTGTCATTCTTGCAGTAAATCCTCTTACTGATCTCTTTGCTTCCATTCTTCTATATCTCAGAAGCCTGAGTTTTTAAGTGAAATTCAAATCATATCACCTTTCTGCCCAAAACTCAAGCATAGTTTTCTACAGCACTTAGAATAATATCCAGATTACTTTCCATGGCCTACAAAATTCTGTATGTTAAAGGAAGAATTCTTCATTCCTGGTGAATGACTTAGTAACTCTGAGGGGAAAGGAGGTGTCAAGATTAAATATCTGACAAGCAATGTGTCGTGAAATATCCAAGATAGTTCAGGTGACACTCATCAATTCTGCTTCTTCTGTTTAAATGTGAAGTGCGGACTTCTGGTTAATTCACCTTCTAGAGGATGAAGAGAGAAATCAAAGTTGGGTTGGGGAATAAGAGTGGGAGAGGAGACAAACAAAAGACACACACATAAAAAACAAAAACAAATGCAATACAAACAGAGATAAGTAGAAGGGACTTAATTAAACTAAAAAGCTCACCCTGCAAGAGAAATAATCAGCAGTATAAACAGACAACCCACAGAGTGGGAGAAAATCTTCATAATCTATGCATCTGACCAAGGACAAATATCCAGAATATACAAGGAATTCCAAAAAATTAGCAAGAAGAAACAACCTCATCAAAAAGTAGTGGGTTAAGGACCTGAATAGGCAATTATCAAAAGAAGATATAAAAATGGCCAACAAACATGAAAAAGTGCTCAACATCACTAATGATCAGGGAAATACAAATCAGAACCAACATGCGATACCACCTCACTCCTGCAAGAATGGCCATAATCAAAAAATTCAAAATTAATAATTTTTGGCAGGGATGTGGTGAAAAGGGAACGCTTTTACACTGCTGGTGGGAATGTAAACTAGTACAACCACTATGGAAAACAGCGTAGTGATTCCTTAAAGAACTAAGAGTAGAACTACCAGTTGATTCAGCAATCCCACTACTTGGTATCTACCTAGAGGAAAAGAAGCCATTATACGAAAAAGATACTTGCTCACACGTTTATAGTGGCACAATTCACAATTGCTAAAATATGGAACCAGCCCAAATACCTATCAATAAACAAGTGGATGAAGACATTTATATATATATATATATATATATATATATATATATTCCATGGTGTGTTTAAATTCATACTTGGAAAGGGAATACACACACACACACACACACACACACACCCCATGGAATACTGCTTATCCATAGAAAGGAACAGAATAATGGCATTTGCAGCAAACTGGATGGGGTTGGAGACCATTTCTAAGTGAAGTAACTTAGGAATGGAAAGCCAAACATCAAAATGGGAGCTAAGCTATGAGGATGCAAAGGCAAAAGAATGACACAGTGGACTCGGGAAAGGTTGGGAGGAGGGTGGAGGATAAAAGACTACACATAGGGTATATAGTATACTGCTTGGGTGATGGGTGCACTAGAATCTCAGAAATCACTGCTGAAGAACTTACTCATGTAACCAAACACTACCTGTTTCCCAAAACCTATGGAAATAAAAATTAAAAATAAAAAAAATCACAAAAAAGAGAGTGAAAGAGTAGCAAATGGTTTTACAAATGTTCAGAAAAGAAATTTCAAAAAGCAAACACAATATCACTTGTAAGAAAACAAAATAGATTAGATTCATCTGCTACTTCTTAAATGGTAACCATGTAAAAGAAAAGGCCTCATAGAAACATGGCCAGTGGTGGTCCGTTAATATGCATGGACACATGTACATACGTGTATACATGTATACATGTGTATACATGTGTCCCTGTATCTGAGTCATTGGTAGCAAAGTTGGGAGTGTAGGAATCTCCTATGGCTCATGCCACCTTCCAGGGGAAGAGAATACTTTAAGGTCACAAAATCCCAAAGGTGTTTTGCGAAGTGTGGCACAGCTCTGGTTGCTATTCCATGGGATCATCACACACTTCCAGGAGGCAGAAGGTGAAGGTCAGAGTGGCTTCCTTGGAAAGGGGGCAGCTCAGACACATGCTGGCTTTGCTGTATGGCATTTAAGCCCCTGGAACATGGAGATGAAACAGAAAATAGCTCAAAACAATTTATGCCCCAAGAAATCTTGAGCCAAATTTATTTTTTAAGGCATTAGTAATGCTAGGTTGGTGTAAATGTAATTGTGGTTTTTGTCATTACTTTTCATTGCAAAAACCACAATTACATTTGCACCAACCTAATAGTATTTATAGAAAAACATGACAACTTCTACTTAGAAGGCCAGAAGTTGGGCAAGGGGTCCACGAAGGCCTGCTTCTTATAGTGGAATTGTCAAATGGAAAAGTTCTCCTGTTGGGCAAATAAGTCTGTGCTGAGACCCCGCCCCTCTAGTGATGGTTTCCTCCCTCTCTAGAGAAAAGCAGGGGGTCTCACTGTGGAAGACCGGGAAGGCAGCAAACAGGCCGTTCTAGCTGATGAGGAGTGCTGGGAGGGTGAGCCTGGGCTGTCCTTTCCATAATTAGCTCCGGCCTCCTGAGGAGGGCAAATGAACTCCCTGTGATGAAGAAACAACAGCAGCTGTCAGGAAGAACCTAAAGGCATCTTGATGGTAGATTGTCCTGAAGCCTGGGAGGCCAACACCAGTCCTCAGAAGATATAAAATATGAGCAGAAAGGCTCAGGGAGTGGGGCAGTGGCTTAGTTACTTTAATATTTGCTCCCAAATCCTAGCACTTTACCTGTGTTTATAACATTAATAACATTATAATTTAAAACTATATGTCATAAAACACTGTCGTTTAATTGCTTCATGTTATGATTAACATGATATTATAATTTCACTGTTTAATGTTATAATTGTAACAATTATATTTTTAATTATATATAGAATTTCTAACTTGTATACGATAAAATACGTTAACAGAACACAAACATACACACATTGCAGTTAGCAGACTCACATTTCTATGAGGTTTACTCTTTTACATGTTCACTACCTTAGAAATGGCAATCTGGTGTGATCTAATCTAACAGGTTTCATTTTTTACAAGTAATGTTTCTACACCCACACACATACATATTTATAAGTGTAGTATTTGTGGCCATTTTTAAAGGATAAACTTTACAGCTCCATCAGACTTAGCTACTGCTTACGTCCAGTGCTGGCTAGATCCACATAAGTCTAACTGAGGTGTTGCTTCTACCCGTCAGCAGGGTGCCTAAACTGCAGGATCAGTCACTGAGTTACTAAAAGCATGCTTCTCGTTCTGCCTGGGTGCCCACCGAGGCACTTGCCTGTGTCCGTGTCCATTAGATGACTCGGTTGTTTTTACCATGCAGCTTTTTCCTTCTGAAACACTTTGGTTTCAGTGTTCTCTTGGCCATCTGTCTCACACTGAGTAGGTCATTTCACCTTTCCAGGTCTCCTGTTCATCCTCTATGACATGATGAGGTTGGACCGTTTGACCTCCTGGACCCTTGAGACACTGAGAGTCTCTGTTTCTATAATGTCTATCTGACTCCTCAAACTACAGGGGTCCCTGCTTATAATTCATTTATTCTCCTTGAGCCACTTCTGTTTTATTACGAGCTTGACTAAGCAACCTAATGATCTTCACTTCTGCCACATATGTGCTGAACTGCAGGCAAAGAGGTCATCGATGGCATGCTAGTTCTTCGCACGCTGCCTAGCTTTTCTGTGGTATAAAATATACAGTCCTTCTTTGCAGATTGCTGGTCCCTTATCCAGAATTTTCTATTCAGGAGATCCGAGATGAAGGCTGATCATCTGCATTTCTGACATGTCCCGTTTGCAGATGTTGCCACTGTTCCCTTGAGAACCTTGAGCACCACAGACCTAGACTAAGATTGGAAGGTAGTTCATCCCTGGTAAGGAGTGGTGAGTACAAAGGGATGGAGGCACACAAGACCATGACGTGTCTGGGTTATGACATAGTTCATTTGTCCAGAGTATACGACCCAAACTGAGCAAGTAACAAGAAAGGAGTCAGATTATGAGGGCTAAAACATTTGGACTTTATCTTGAAAGGCTGCTGGGGGAAGAGATCTAAGGATTTGAGTGAACGGGAGACATAATGAGATTTGTAATTTACAAAGACTGTTCTGCGTGCTGTGAAGAGCATGCTGGATGGGATCCACTTTGGAAGCCAGGAGGCCAACTAGCAGATGCCTTCATCTAGATTAGAACCAAAGAGGTTCCAGGGAACCAATGCGTGGCAATGTGGATTGAGAGTTAGAGGCAATAGCTATTTGGAGACTTATTGGCCAATTAAATATGGAAGGAAAATTTTTAAATGTTTTATAACAAATCAGAAAGTTCATCAGGCTCTTTAGTGTCTCATTACTATGTCATCTTTCCATCTTTGATTCTTCTAGATGTTATACATACCTTTGCTTTGTGAAATTCTTTTTTTTTAATTTTATTTTGTTTTATTTATTTTTTATTTTTTATTTTATTTTTTTAATATATATACTTTTTATTGCATTTTAGGTTTGGGGGTACATGTGAAGAACATGCAAGATTGTTACATAGGTACACACATGGCAGTGTGATTTGCTGCCTTCCTCCCCATCACCTGTATCTGTTATTTCTCCCCATGCTATCCCTCCCCAACTCCCCACCCCCTGCTGTCCCTCCCCTTTTTCCCCC